>ONZH01009590.1:0-36809 GCA_900303285.1 Rhinella marina
AGCAACAATACTCAGGTAGGCTGTGGCGTTGCAACGATGCTCAATTGGTACCAAGGGGCCCAAAGAGTGCCAAGAAAATATTCCCCACACCATGACACCACCACCACCAGCTTGAACCGTTGATACAAGGCAGGATGGATCCATGCTTTCATGTTGTTGACGCCAAATTCTGACCCTACCATCCGAATGTCGGCAGCAGAAATCGAGACTCATCAGACCAGGCAACGTTTTTCCAATCTTCTACTGTCCAATTTCGATGAGCTTGTGCAAATTGTAGCCTCAGTTTCCTGTTCTTAGCTGAAAGGAGTGGCACCCGGTGTGGTCTTCTGCTGCTGTAGCCCATCTGCCTCAAAGTTCGACATACTGTGCGTTCAGAGATGCTCTTCTGCCTACCTTGGTTGTAACGGGTGGCAATTTGAGTCACTGTTGCCTTTCTATCAGCTCGAACCAGTCTGCCCATTCTCCTCTGACCTCTGGCATCAACAAGGCATTTCCGCCCACAGAACTGCCGCTCACTGGATGTTTTTTCTTTTTCGGACCATTCTCTGTAAACCCTAGAGATGGTTGTGCGTGAAAATCCCAGTAGATCAGCAGTTTCTGAAATACTCAGACCAGCCCTTCTGGCACCAACAACCATGCCACGTTCAAAGGCACTCAAATCACCTTTCTTCCCCATACTGATGCTCGGTTTGAACTGCAGGAGATTGTCTTGACCATGTCTACATGCCTAAATGCACTGAGTTGCCGCCATGTGATTGGCTGATTAGAAATTAAGTGTTAACGAGCAGTTGGACAGGTGTACCTAATAAAGTGGCCGGTGAGTGTATGTTCTTAGATGTTGGTACACTGGGGATTCACTGTATATATATATATATATATATACACTTTTTTATTTGTTTTTATATTTATGCACTAATGAATAATCATAATAATATGATTGATTCTTATCACTTAACACACTAGTCAGTGTGATGCTGTTAGCTATATAAACCTTGAGGAAGCATCTATGTATTGCTTGACAAAGACCCCATTGAGCTGGGTTGAAACGTCGCACGGGAATAAAGATTCAACACTAATATCAACGATTGGAGTGCTGCCTCATCTTTTGCTATTTTATCTATCTATCTATCTATCTATCTATCTATCTATCTATCTATCTATCTATTATATCTGTCATTGTAATTCTGCCTTCAATGATAATAATGATGAAAAGTGATCTGTATAGATCAAGAAGTAGCACCTATCATGAGACTTAAAGCTTTTTTTTTTTAAATACAAAGATTGTGTTAACGATAAAAACACCAAAAATTGATTTACTTGATTTAAACAATAGGTAATTTTTAATAACAAATTCCCTTTAAAGGGGTTTTCCAGGGTTTTTATATTCATGGCCCATCCTAACGCTATCAATATCAAATCACCCTGCATTCTCCTGGAGCCAGAACTACACAGATCAGTCCATTGTGTGGTGGATGGAGCTGGTTACTGCTGCTTCCATTGCACTGAATGGATGGAGATGTGCCATTCTGGCATATACTTCTGACTGCTAAGCTACTCCCAAATATGGCCAATTAGCGGGTGTGCAGAGTGCTGGATCCCTGTCGATCTCATATTAATGGCCTATCGTGACACAGATCCACAGGTGATACATATGGATTAATTGGATGTTTTAGGAACATATTAAGTTATTTATTTTACTGTACATATGTAATGCACGGTGCTGATGTATCTAAACATAGAGGATATATGTTCTTAGATGTTGGTACACTGGGGATTCACTGTATATATACACTTTTTTATTTGTTTTTATATTTATGCACTAATGAATAATCATGATAATATGATTGATTGTTATCACTTAACACACTAGTCAGTGTGATGTTGTTAGCTATATAAACCTTGAGGAAGCATCTATATATTGCTTGACAAAGACCCCATTGAACTGGGTTGAAACGTCGCACGGGAATAAAGATTCATCACTAATATCAACGATTGGAGTGCTGCCTCATCTTTTGCTATTTTATTGAAAAATAAGCTTTTTTGCCCAAAGCTTTGGAGGAATTGCACCCATACTCACTGGACTGTGCTGCTGCTGTTTTTTGCTTTTTTAGATAGATAGATAGATAGATAGATAGATAGATAGATAGATAGATAGATACCAATAATTCAAAGAACTGAGGCAGCACTCCAGGCTTGTGCAAAAAGGGTGGATTTATTCCATACGCAACGTTTCAGCTCTCACAATGGAGCCTTTGTCAAGCAATAAATAGACACACAATGTGACCTTATATAGAACTAGCCTACTTAGAATACATGATTGGTTCATTTGCATGTGATTAAAAAATTACAAGTGTAACATGATAAAAACAAATGAAATTCATAATACATAATATATACTTGAATCAAGTGAACATTATTCACAACATATAAGGAACACATGATCAAAAAATTACATATAATCAATAAAAAGTGTCATAATGTGCTGATGACCATATACCATTCACCTGTGGGCGGGCGTGTCATTAAAATATTATAATTATATATTTTATATATATATATATATATATATATATATATATATATATATTATAATTATATTTAAACTAGAACTCACAACAGTGGTTTCATTGGTGGTTCAGCAGGGCCCATCGCGTCCTTCCAGTACAGCCGCGCATGTCCGGCGTCACCAGACTATGTCACTGCACCCAGGTCACCGCATGCGTCCGGCCTATGGAATGCACGCACTCAGCGTGCGCTCCACTGGCCGGCGAGCACGCCGTAACCAGGAAGCGCAGCAAAGCGTCCTGGATACCGCCCGCAAGCGTCAGCGACTGCAAAGGCGCGATATCAGTTAGTAAAAGAGATATAGCGGCATTACTGGGGAATGTATAAATTGGCCGATTATGGCCTGTACTAGATCATAAACCAAAACATATGAAGAATCAAAGGTGCATATTGGTAATTATGATTCAGTACATGTGGTAAGTTCGGGAGCAGTGCCCTGCCACCCTTCCAAAGCCACATACAAGGAATGGTTTTACCTCCAGCTGCGTGGGACCGCCATGGGGTCCAACATGGCGCCCACGTATGCTAATATTTACATGGCGGATCTTGAGGAGAGATGGGTCTATATGTCCCACCACTCCAGCTCTTCCTCATCTGGACTGGTGATGAGTCATCTCTCAATGACTTTCACCGGTATTTAAATGCGGTTGATCTGGATATCAAATTTACTTTCACCAGTTCAACTGAACAGGTTCAATTTCTTGATACCCTGGTTATGATCAGGGATGGGAAATTGGTTAGTGATTTGTATACTAAACCTACTGATTGTAACACACTTCTAAGATATGACAGCTGTCACCCTAGAGCTATCATCAATTCATTGCCCTATAGCCAACTTCTCAGGGTAAAAAGAATTGTACAGGACCCCGCCAAATTACCACAAAGACTTGATCAAATGGTTAACAAATTTGACATTAGGGGTTACCCTAGAGCAGTATTACAGCGACATCTCAAAAAAACATTGACTTATAACCAGAATCAACCAAACAATAAACGAGATTTAGGGAAACGTATCCGGTTTATTATGACACACTGTGATCAAAGCAATGCTATCTCCAATATCGTCAGAAAACATTGGCACATTCTGGGCAGTAATTTCAAAGAAATTCCTGAGTTTATGGCCCCTCCACTCATATCCTACAAACGTCCACGGAATTTACGGGACCAACTTGTTAAATCGGAAGTCTCATTTAAGCGAACACATCAAACATATATTACTACAAAAAAGACTGGCTGTTATCCTTGCCTAAACTGTGTCATCTGTTCCTATATGGTAAAAGGGGAAGGTTTTATACACCCTACTACTGGTTATCAATATAAAATCCGCCACTTTCTGACATGTGATAGCTTGTTTGTTATTTATATCCTTATGTGCCCATGCAGGTTACTGTATGTTGGTGAAACCACCTGGGAACTTAAAAACAGAATTAATCAACACAGATATACAATTCGCAAAAAAAGAAAGGACTTACCTATTCCCAAACATTTCACCGAGATGGGTCACAAGGAGCGAGATCTTAAATTTATGATAGTGGATTTTGTCCCACCACCTCGTAGAGGGGGGGACAGGGAACTTTTATTGAAAAGAAAAGAACTTTGGTGGATTTACCACCTTCAGACACTTAAACCTCAGGGACTTAATGTTGAGTTCAGATGGAATGTGATGGACTGATGACCATGCTTGCCGACCACCTGAGGCGTTTTTCTTCCTTGTCATGTTTGTATATAGTGTTTAGGAATAGACACATTATTATTTTTTATTATTTTACTAATTTATTTTTTCTATTTTTTCAGATTATACTTCAGATCATTCTACTTGTCAAGAATCTTCCAGTGATTTCTTGGTGGCTCATTTTTTGGACCCGTATTCATATTATATTTTATTTACTTAAAGTGTGATTTTGTGGCATATGGGGTAATTATTATATTTTTTATTGTAGCTAACATGGAGGTCTTTATATAATGGGTGCAGATATACTGATTCTTTGGAATGAAGTTGGACCCTTGCGGGGTATCCGGGAACGTGACCCTCCGCATGGGCCATAAAAGGACATGATGTAATATCCACAGTTGTGGGTAGTGCATATATGGCCCATTCCTTGTATGTGGCTTTGGAAGGGTGGCAGGGCACTGCTCCCGAACTTACCACATGTACTGAATCATAATTACCAATATGCACCTTTGATTCTTCATATGTTTTGGTTTATGATCTAGTACAGGCCATAATCGGCCAATTTATACATTCCCCAGTAATGCCGCTATATCTCTTTTACTAACTGATATCGCATCTTTGCAGTCGTTGACGCTTGCGGGCGGTATCCAGGACGCTTTGCTGCGCTTCCTGGTTACGGCGTGCTCGCCGGCCAGTGGAGCGCACGCTGAGTGCGTGCGTTCCATAGGCCGGACGCGTGCGGTGACCTGGGTACAGTGACATAGTCTGGTGACGCCGGACATGCGCGGCTGTACTGGAAGGACGCGATGGGCCCTGCTGAACCACCAATGAAACCACTGTTGTGAGTTCTAGTTTAAATATAATTATAATAATATTTTAATGACACGCCCGCCCACAGGTGAATGGTATATGGTCATCAGCACATTATGACACTTTTTATTGATTATATGTAATTTTTTGATCATGTGTTCCTTATATGTTGTGAATAATGTTCACTTGATTCACGTATATATTATGTATTATGAATTTCATTTGTTTTTATCATGTTGCACTTGTAATTTTTTAATCACATGCAAATGAACCAATCATGTATTCTAAGTAGGCTAGTCCTATATAAGGTCACATTGTGTGTCTATTTATTGCTTGACAAAGGCTCCATTGTGAGAGCTTAAATGTTGCGTATGGAATAAATCCACCCTTTTTGCACAAGCCTGGAGTGCTGCCTCAGTTCTTTGAATTATTGGTATCTACATGGAACTCGACGCCGGGAGTTTTTTGTGAGGATTTGCACCCAACCTTACCATATTTTGCTGCTGCCACTTTTCTTTGTTTTAGATAGATAGATAGATAGATAGATAGATAGATAGATAGATAGAGTGCCTTACGAAAGTATTCGCCCCCCTGGAACTTTTCAACCTTTTGCCACATTTCAGGCTTCAAACTAAAAAGAAATAGCATTTTAAATTTTTGATGAAGAATCAACAACAAGTGGGTCACAATTGTGAAGTGGAACAAAATTTATTGGATCATTTTAACTTTTTTTGTTATAATAAAACTGAAAAGTTGGGCGTGCAAAATTATTCGGCCCATTTACTTTCAGTTCAGAAAACTCACTCCAGAAGTTCATTGAAGATCTCTGAATGATCCAATGTTGTCCTAAATGACTGATGAAGATAAATAGAATCCACCTGTGTGTAATCAAGTCTCCGTATAAATGCACCTGCTCTGTGATAGTCTCAGGGTTCTGCATCATGAAGACCAAGGAACACACCAGGCAGGTCCGTGATACTGTTGTGGAGAAGTTTAAAGCCGGATTTGGATACCAAAAGATTTCCCAAGCTTTAAACATCCCAAGGAGCACTGTGCAAGCGATCATATTGAAATGGAAGGAGTACCAGATCACTGCAAATCTACCATGACCCAGCCGTCCCGCTAAACTTTCATCTCAAACAAGGAGAAGACTGATCAGAGATGCAGCCAAGAGGCCCATGATCACTCTGGATGAACTGCAGAGATCTACAGCTGAGGTGGGAGAGTCTGTCCATAGGACAACAATCAATCGAACACTTCACAAATCTGGCCTTTATGGAAGAGTGAAAAGAAGAAAACCATTTTTCAAATATATCCATAAAAAGTCTAATTTACAGTTTGCCACAAGCCACCTGGGAGACACACCAAACATGTGCAAGAAGGTCCTCTGGTCAAATGAAACCAAAATCGAACTTTTTAGAAACAATGCAAAATGATATGTTTGGCATAAAAGCAACACAGCTCATCACCCTGAACACACTATCCCCACTGTAAAACGTGGTGGTGGCAGCATCATGGTTTGGGCCTGCTTTTCATCAGCAGGGACAGGGAAGATGGTTAAAATTGATGGGAAGATGGATGGAGCCAAATACAGGACCATTCTGGATGAACACCTGTTGGAGTCTGCAAAAGACCTGAGACTAGGACTATCTTCCAACAAGACAATGATCCCAGATATAAAGCACAATCTACAATGGAATGCTTCAAAAATAAATGTATCCAGGTCTTAGAATGGCCAAGTCAAAGTCCAGACCTGAATCCAATTGAGAATATGTGGAAAGAGCTGAAAACTGCTGCTCACAAACGCTCTCCATCCAACCTCAAAGAGCTTGAGCTGTTTTGCAAGGAAGAATGGGCAAGAATTTCAGTCTCTAGATGTGCAAAACTGATAGAGACATACCCCCAGCAACTTGCAGCTGTAATCGCAGCAAAAGGTAACGCAACAAAGTATTAATGCAAGGGGGCCGAATAATTTTGCACGCCCCACTTTTCAGTTTTATTATTACAAAAAAAGTTTAAATGATCCAATAAATTGCATTCCACTTCACAGTTGTGACCCACTTGTTGTTGATTCTTCACCAAAAATTTAGAATGTTATATTTTTTGGTTTGAAGCCTGAAATGTGGAAAAAGGTTGAAAAATTCCAGGGCGCCGAATACTTTCGCAACGCACTGTAGATAGACAAACACAGGATTCACCACTCACAATAGGTGATGGTCACATCTAATATACTCTTTTCAAGTCCAATGACCTCTGTAAAGATCACAGAGCATACCCAAAAAAAACTCTTCTATTGAAGTCATTGAGGTCCTCGCCTGTTCATTGTGTCTATTGCCCATAGTGACTACCATAAAGCATATCTCTAAATGATGTTAACAGCAAAGACATGGCCTCCTCCATACATCATGCTCAGAAAATAGAATAAAAAAATTGTCAGTCAGACAATAAAAAATGATTAGGAAAAAAGTATATCCGGAACTATCTTTTTTTTAACTAGCAGAAATAAATTAGGTAACACATTCATTTCAAAGAGGCCTGGAAGTGGTGATCTCAGGATCTCAGCGCTACACAAGTGAGTGTAGCGCTGTCAGTCAAATCCATTGGGGGCGTTATTAGAACATGCAAAGCAGCGGTATCATTACTGGGGACGTGCCAGAAGCAGTGCTCGGAAGGCATAACCCAGCCTCCGAGTGCTCCAGTTGCTCATTTAAATATTTATAAAAGTTGATTTTACAGCTAAAACGGACATCAGAGAAGGGAATGAAAGGTATGCTTTTTATCAATGTTAAGAGCCCTACCTGGTTATATGACTATTAGGGTATACTGGAAACAGGTGAAAGAGCTTTTTTTAAGCTTACTCTATGACAATTTCATTTTGATTTCCAAGATGTAACCATTGCTATAAAATATAAGACACACATCAATAAGCACAATTAAATTAATAAATTAATCAAATCCTTACCTGAGCATAGTGTTAAAGGGGTTATATCCTCCTCTTTACCCAGGAAGCCCCTCTGGGTGGAGCATCGGAGCACTTCATGCTTCGATGCTCTCCCTTGCCCTGTGCTGTATCCCGAAGGGTATAGGCTGTTTTGTTTATATTTTTATACTGCTAGGTGGAGGCATCCGCCTAGCAGTGATCCCAGTGATGTCATTGGCACTAATAGGTGTGCTTTTGTGCTGCCCTGGCCTGTTTTACAGGCTAGTGCAGCGCTAACTCCTGCTCATTAGTGCCGGTGACGTCACTAGGAACACTGCTACGTGAATGCCTCCACCTAGCATTCCCATACAAAAACCCGGTACATCACCAGATCTACTAAAAAAAGCCCTTGCCCTGCACAATTCAGCGCAGGGCAAGGGAGAGCATTAGAGACTAAAATGCTCCGGTGCTCAACTTAGAGGGGCTGCCTGAGTGAAGAAGGGTTTATGTCCTGGTTCAGCTCTGACCCCAGACAACCCCTTTAATTTTTTATCGTAAAGGGAATTTGTCAATTAATACAGTAGTCTGGGGCCCCCTTATACTAAATAATATAAAACTTAACTATGGCTTAATTATTTAAAAAGTCTAACATTGATTCAAAAAGTGCTTAAAATATTCAGTAGTCAAGGTACAGTAAAGGTTCAGATATCTCTGGCTGGGTATAGCCAATTGTGTCTCAAATAAATCAGTGGTGTTTTTTAAGTGGAAAGACAGCTTATATTACTGTTTACCTAGGTACTCTGACCCTATAGATACTAGTTTCAGCAGGGAGCACCTGAAGTGGCTGTCATCGGAGCACCAGACCTGAAAAGAGCAACCCCCAGCCTACTGGAACCTTGGACCTGTGCTAGATTACCCTGTTGCAGCGTGTTTTGTCCTCCGGCTCATCAGGGAGCAGCATCACGGGTAGTTGCAGTACAGAATGGCAGTGGCCAGTGGTCTCTGTCACCAGTTTACACTGCCCTCAGAGAACTCAACATGAAACTGGTGATGATTCCCTTTAGAGAGTTTTGTTTTTTGGATGACCAAACTGTAGGAAAACCTGTGATTGTCTAATTTTTTATGTATTTTCAAAAGGGGACCCCCTTTTAAGTGATGTATTACTGGACTCATGAGTAACGATGAGAGAATGTTTCAAAATTCCATTTGGGTTTGATTTAATTTGGGTCTAGAGATGAGCGAACATGCTCGTCCGAGCTTGATGCTCGTTCGAGCAATAGGGTATTCGCATATGCTCGCTACTCGGACAAGCATATCGCGATTCTCGAGGAAATGGCAACTTCCTCTTCCTGCATGTTAGGCTCCTTTTTTCAGCCAATCAACATGCAGGAGAGTCTTTGGTACCTCCGAGCATCACGTGGGGCCCCTACAAGTCGATAGCAGGGATTGGCTGGCCAGATCAGATGACCTGGGAATATAAGAATCTGGTCCCGCGCTGCTCGCGTCATACGCCGTCTTCATGAGATTAGGGATAGAGCTTCTGTCTGTCAGGGAGAGTGTTAGGGCCTGAATTTAGATGTTGGTTAGGCAGGAATCACTTACAAAGAACCCACCAGCCCTTCTAAGGGCTACATGCACCTTTTTTTTGGTCTCCTCCAGGCTGCTGGCTGGGACTTGTAGTGCAGCTACCGCAATCTTGGCTGCACACTGTACACAGTGACTGGTGGCAGAAGGGACAGCACGTGGTCCACACAGACCCAAAAGAAATTGCCCAAAGTACTCATTTTTGCTGCTGCTGTACCTTGGCTTGCTGAGATCTGTAGTGCAGTCTAGGGAATACGTTTTTCTGTCATTTCTATACAATACAGTCCAGTGAACAATTATGTAGTGTACTGTACAGTAGCGCCAGTCTAGGGAATACGTTTTTCTGTCATTTCTATACACTACAGTCCAGTGAACAATTATGTAGTGTAGTGTACAGTAGCGTCAGTCTAGGGAATAAGTTTTTCTGTCATTTCTATACACTACAGTCCAGTGAACAATTATGTAGTGTGCTGTACAGTAGCGTCAGTCTATAAAATATGCTTTTTCTTAGTTATATGTACTACAATCCAGTGAAAAATGTAGTGGTTTGCGATAAAATAGCCGCCATTTAAAGACTACGTTTTTTCTCATTTATATATATTACAGTCCAGTGAAAAATGTAGTGGTTTGCGGTAAAATAGCCGCCATTTAAAGACTATGTTTTTTCTCATTTCTATACACTAGAGTCCAGTAAACAATTATGTAGTGTACTGTACAGTAGCGTCAGTCTAGGGAATATGTTTTTCTGTCATTTCTATACACTACAGTCCAGTGAACAATTATGTAGTGTACTGTACAGTAGCGTCAGTCTAGGAAATACGTTTTTCGGTCATTTCTATACACTACACTCTAGTGAACTATTATGTAGTGTACTGTACAGTAGCATCAGTCTAGGGAATACGTTTTTATGTCATTTCTATACACTACAGTCCAGTGAACAATTATGTAGTGTACTGTACAGTAGCGTCAGTCTAGGGAATACGTTTTTCTGTCATTTCTATACACTACAGTCCAGTGAACAATTATGTAGTGTACTGTACAGTAGCGTCAGTCTGGGGAATATGTTTTTCTGTCATTTCTATACACTATAGTCCAGTGAACAATTATGTAGTGTACTGTACAGTAGCGTCAGTCTAGGGAATACGTTTTTCTGTCATTTCTATACACTACAGTCCAGTAAATAATTATGTAGTGTACTGTACAGTAGCGTCAGTCTAGGGAATACGTTTTTCTGTCATTTCTATACACTACAGTCCAGTGAACAATTATGTAGTGTGCTGTACAGTAGCATCAGTCTATAGAATACGTATTTTCTTTCAGTTTTATGTACTACAGTCCAGTGAAAAATGTAGTGGTTTGCGGTAAAATAGCCGCCATTTAAAGACTACGTTTTTTTCTCATTTATATATACTACAGTCCAGTGAACAATTCTGTAGTGTGCTGTACAGCAGCGTCAGTCTCTAAAATATGTATTTTCTCAGTTATATGTACTACAGTCCAGTAAAAAATGGAGTGGTTTGCGGTAAATTAGCCGCAATCTAAAAATTCCTTTTTTTCTCTCAGTTATATATACTACAGTGCAGTGAACAATTCTGTCATGTGCGGTATAGTAGCCGCACTCTAGTGTTGACACCAAGAAGTGACAAAGTTAGTTGAGGTAGCAGGTGAAGCACATAAAATTTTACACTGATACAGCATGGCGGTGAACCCAGAGTGACCAAGTTACACTCAGGTAGCAGGTGAAGCACATAAAATTTTACACTGACACAGCATGGCGGTGAACCCAGAGTGACCAAGTTACACTCAGGTAGCAGGTGAAGCACATAAAATTTTACACTGATACAGCATGGCGGTGACACCACCAATGCCTTGGTCAGACTGAGATTGCAGTCAAATGGTTGTAGGTGAGCCTCCCAAAAATTTGTTTTGGAGTGTCTGAAGTTGACCCTCCTGTAAAATTGTTTTGAAGTGTCTGTAGTTGACCCTCCTGTAAAATTGTTTTTGAGTGTCTGTAGTTGACGCTTCTAAAAAATTTATTGGAGAGAGGGCCTGTAGGTGGCCCTTCGTAAACATTGTTTGTAAAGAGCGCCAGTTGGCCCTCAGAAACATTGCCTGTTGGCTCAGCGTTTGTGTGCGAAGAGGAGGAGGAGAGGAAAGGATACATAAAGAATCTTCCTGTTGAGCTGCTTTCCCCCGGTGGAGATTTGCATTCCAGTGAAATCCAGGCTTTATTCATTTCAATAATCGTCAGCCTGTCAGCGCTGTCAGTTAACAGGCGTGTACGCTTATCAGTGATGATACCACCAGCTGCACTGAAGACCCGCTCTGACAACACGCTAGCGGCAGGGCAGGACAGCACCTCCAAGGTGTACAGCGCCAGTTGTCGTGTCCAGCTTTGCAACCCAGTAGCAGTATGGAGTGATCACGCAGGATGTTGGTATGGTCAGCTAGGCACTCCCTCACCATCTTTCTGAACAGCTCCCCCCCTACTGGGGGACGGGTAACATAGTCTTGCTGGGGTGCCATAAAACTGGCAAAGGCCTTGGAGAGTGTTCCCCTGCCAGTGCTTGACAAGCTGCCTGCTCCCCTCCTCTCCCCCGCTAGTTGGCCCACAGAACTACGCCCTCTGCCGCTAGCGGTGTCAGATGGCAAGGATAGTTTCAGCTTGTGCACCAGGGCCTGTTGATATTGATTCACTCTCATACTCCTCTCCTCTACAGGAATGAGAGTGGAAAAGTTCTGCTTGTACTGGAGGTCCAGGAGGGTGAACACCCAGTAATTGGTGTTGGCAAAAATGCGAGGGTCACGGGAAAGGCAGCCTAACATAAAGTCAGCCATGTGCGCAAGAGTCCCAACACGCAAGAATTCCCTTTCCTCAATAGGCTGACTCTCCATTTCCTCCTCCTCCAACTCCTCCTCTTCAGCCCATACATGTTCAACAGATAAGAAGGAATGAGCATAGGTACCCTCTTCAGTCTCGCCAACAGTCTTCTTCTCTTCCTCCTCTTGCTCCTCATCCTCCTCCAATACGCGCTGAGAAACAGACCTGAGGGTGGTCTGGCTATCAAGTAACGTATCTTCTTCCCCCATCTCCTGTGACAAGCGCAAAGCCTCTGACTTCATGCTGAGCAGTGACTTTTTCAGCAGACAAAGCAGCGGCATAGTGACACTGATAATGGCGGCATCGCCGCTGACCATCTGTGTTGACTCCTCAAAGTGGCTTAACACCTGACAGATATCAGACATCCACGTCCACTCCTCATTGTAGACTTGAGGAAGCTGACTAACCTGACTACCAGTTCTCGCGAAAGTTGTCATCTGGCAGTCTACAATCGCTCTGCGCTGCTGGTAAACCCTGGCTAACATGTGTAATATGGAATTCCATTGTGTGGGCACGTCGCACAACAGTCAGTGAGCTGTCAGTTGTAAGCGCCGTTGCACTGCCCTGAGAGTGGCAGCATCTGTGGTTGACTTGCGGAAATGCGCACAGATGCGTCGCACCTTGGTGAGCAAATCAGACATATTGGGGTAGGTCTTGAGGAACCGCTGAACCACAAGATTGAACACGTGGGCCAGGCAGGTTATATATGCAGTGTTTATATGGGTTGTTGTTACGTTGGGAAATAGTATTGGTGTATAATGGCACATGTGTGAGTCTGCCGAGCTGCAGAGCTGCTACCAGGTTACGCCCGTTGTCACACACAACCATGCCTGGCTTGAGGTTCAGCGGTGCCAGCCACAGATTGGTCTGCGCCGTGATGCCCTGTAACAGCTCTTGGGCGGTGTGCCTCTTGTCACCTAAGCTCAGCAGTTTCAGCACTGCCTGTTGGCGCTTACCCACAGCAGTGCACCTGCGCCTGAAGCTACCGACTGAAGGTGCCGTGCTCACAGATTGTATTTGAGAGTAGGAGGAGGAGGGGTTGGAGGAAGAGGCATAAAAAGTTTGAGAAACCATGACCGAGGTAGGCCCCGCAATCCTGTGGGTGTGGGCATTACATGAGCGGCCCCAGGGTCAGACTCGGTCCCAGCCTCCACCAAGTTAACCCAATGTGCCGTCAGGGAGATATAGTGTCCCTGCCCGCCAGCACTTGTCCACGTGTCCGTGGTTAGGTGGACCTTCTCAGTAACCGCATTGGTCAGGGCACGGATGATGTTCTCTGACACGTGCTAGCTGGGACGGCACATTTTGAAAAATAGTGGCGGCTGGGGACACCGCCATCAGGTTGCGGAAAGCCTCAATCTATACCAGTCTATAGCGCAGCATCTCCAGGCTCAGCAGTTTGAAAATGTGGATGTTTAGGGCTTGTGCATGTGGGTGGGTGGAATTGTATTCGCGTTTGCGCTTGTGCTCCAATGTCTAATGCAAAGACAGCTGAACGCTGCGCTGGGACACATTGGTGTAGGGTGTGGAGGATCGTGGAGGTGAAGGGGTGGTTGTAGGGCAGGAGGTGCTTGTGCCGGGGTCCTGGGCGGGGGGTTGACTCGCAAAGCCAGCATGTGACACAGGGGAAGGAGCAGTGGTGTGATCCGCAGGAGGTGAATGGCCTTGGTTCCATTGAGTCGTGTGCCTGCGCATGCTGGTAGTGGTTAGGCTGGTAGTGGTGCCTCCCCTGCTGATCCTGGTGTGGCACAAGTTGTACACCAGAGTCCGTCGGTCATCCACACTTTCTTTAAAGAACCTCCAGACTTGCGAACATCTAGGCCTCGGCATGGGATTTTCACTCCGTGAAACAGTTGCTGATCTACTTGCTCTAGCCCTGCTTCTCCCTCTGGCCACCCCACTGCCTCTTCCAACCTGTTCTGGTGCTGCACTTGCCTCCCCTTCAGAAGCACTTTCTTGACTAGGCTTACCAACCCAGCTCGGGTCAGTCACCTCATCATCCACCTGCTCTTCCTCCGATACCTCATTCTGCTCCCCCTGGGACTTACTGCCCTGACAACAACGTCAATGTCTGACAACCGTGTCTCAACATCCGACACCTCTTGACGCACTACTTGCACTGTCCACACTCTCATCACCCACAGACTGCGAAAGTTCTAAATTTTATGCATCGGGACAGAGCAACTGCTCAGGTTGCTGTTGAGTAGTGGTTTGTGTCTCTGGTTAGGGTCCTGAAAAGAGTTCCTGTGAGTATGCCGGATCTGAATCCATATTTTCTATGGGGGGGGGCAGGCTGGGGGGAAGGAGGTTGAGCTGGAGGAGCCAGAGGTCTACTCCCTTGGCTAAAGTAGGTGGACTGTTTGGAAGACTGGGTGGTAGATAAATTACTGGACACATTATCCGCTCTCCACGTCATCACCTGTTCGCACTGTTGTGGTTTCAATAGTGGTGTACCACGTGATCTTGTAAGTTGCGAGATGAAGCTAGGGAGCTACATCACTTGGACGCCCACGTCCTCGACCCTTAGCCCTTGGGTTCAACATTTTGTGTAATCACTAAACTGTTGAATTAATATTTGAGGCCAAAAACGTATTCTCTAGACTGCGGATACTGTACCACACACCACAGAATTTTTCACTGGACTGTATTAAATGTATCTGAGAGAAAAAACGTATTCTCTAGACTGCCACTAGTGTAATGCACACCACACAATTTTTCACTGCACTGTAGGATATATGAATGAGAGAAAAAAATGTATATTTTCTAGACTCCGGCTAGTGTGCAGCACATGACAGAATTTGTACTGCACTGAAGGATATATAACTGAGATAAAAAACGTATACCCTAGACTGACGCTACTGTACAGCCCACGACATAATTGTTCACTGGAGTGTAATATATATAACTGAGAGAAAAAACATATTCCCTAGACTGCACTACAGATCTCAGATCTCTTTGTGGGTGATTCCTGCCTAACCAACATCTAAATTGAGGCCCTAACACTCTCCCTGACAGACAGCAGCTCTATCCCTAATCTCATGCAGCAGCCCGGAGGAGCCTTAAAAAAAAGGTGCTTGTAGCCCTTAGAAGGGCTGTTGGGTTCTTTGTGGGTGATTCCTGCCTAACTAAAATCTAAATTGAGGGCCTAACACTCTCCCTGACAGACAGCAGCTCTATCCCTAATCTCATGCAGGCGACGTCTGACGTTCACCGCCATTCCGTGTCAGGGTAAAATTTTAAGTGCTTCACCTGCTACCTCAGTCTCACTTGGTCACTCTGGGTTCACCGCCATGCTGTGTCAGGGTAAATTTTTGGGTGGTTCACCTGCTACCTCAATCTAACTTGGTCACCAAGCTGTCACCACGCTGTGTCAGGCTTATGCCTGCGTCGTGGGGCGGGAGATAGGACAGCAGTGCCAGCATGGGCAGTGGTGTCACCCGCAGGCGGTGATGGATCTTCGTTGCACTTAGTTGGGTGCTTTACTAACATGTGATGGGCATGTGCCTTGCCCATCTTGTTCTGGGTCAGCACAATTGTCTTGAGAGTCACCACCAGGCTGTTGCCCAGAATTTGGCATAATGGTACGATTAGGCAGCCTCAGAGGCATCCATGCATGCTGCCCTGCTGTTTCCTGTCCATTTCCGTGGTGTTTCCATCATTTTCTGAGGTTTCCAGGTTTTCACGTAACCTTCCCTGTGCAGAGCTTTGGTCCCCTGCAAAAAATGCTCGAGTCTCCCATTGACTTTAATGGGGTTCGTTATTCGAAACGAGCACCCGAGCATCGGGAAAAATTCGACTTGAATAACGAGCACCCGAGCATTTTAGTGCTCGCTCATCTCTATTTAGGTCCAAATTCAACCCAAAATTAAAGTGTTTTCATTTCCTGGAAAAATCTCCATGATTCATTCTAATCAAATCACACAAAATTCTGGTTTGTTTGTAGAATCAGTTTTTAAAAATTTTCCATCAAATTTCCAATTTTTAGAATCAATTTGCTCTTTTTAACTCAGGAGCCTCATACTTTGTGACAACTCGGGATCACTTAGCTCTCCAGGATGGCTGTCTTCTCACTTTAGATGGTTGGCACACCTCAAGAAGTCACTCCAACACTGCAGATTTGGGTGCAAACTGGCCACAATCAGCTTTATTGTCACTTTTACAGCAGTCCAAACAAATCATAAACATAAACCCTAGGCCGTCTGGCCACTGACTACACAGTATTTCTCCCTCTCTATCGGGATCTAGGTCTACCATCCAGCTCCCCAAAACACAACACGTTGCTTACCTTACACAGGTTTAGAGGGTCCTGGCTCCCACAGGCCTTGACGCGGCCTGATTTCTCCCCAGACTGGGAGCCCTCATTTTAAGAGTCCGGCCCAAATTTACATGAGCTCCTCAGCTGACTGATAATTACCTCTCATTAACAGTCAGGCTGATACACACGGAGGAAAAACACTATTTTTCCAGCCTTTCTTCTTCTCATCCAGCTTCCTCTGGGTGAGATACACCATTTTATGGCCCTCATATGGCCCTCTAGCAGCTCCACTGCGACGGCTTTAAGAATCACAGGGAAATTCTTGACAATAATTTCCAGGGACACTCTGCTGTAATAGTGAATGATATATGATACTATTTTATACAACCATATAGCACTTCTCCTATGATATAGGAACTAAACTGCATTATAAAACATTTTTTGGCATTTTCAATAGTATTTCTGTAATGAAATAGTTTTGAATATTTATTCTGTACTACAATTGCATCTCAAGGGTAAAAAAACAAGAACGCCTTCAAACACTGAGTTTTCTCTGGGGATCTGTTAAGATCAAGGAAACTTCTGATTCTCTGAATTCCAGAATGACATTAAATGTCTGATAATTATTTACTAACATAAAAAATTACCTAAAATTGTAATGAAACGAGTTGTCTGCACAGTGGAACGATGAATTCATTTCAATTATGTATAAATCACAAGGTTGCAGTATGCTGTGCCACTTCATATCCCTCCTTTCAACCAGAGACCACAGGGTGGCATCAATGCTCTTTATAATTAACATAGTAAATAATAGATCACAATTCAGAGATATTGTAATGTCAGTGCATGACGTTCTGTCAAACTTCAGCTTTTAAATTCTTTATAAATAACTTGGTACAGAGAGAAAACTTGCAAAAAACATCTAGCAACAATTTACATAAACGTCCCTCATTGTGCTGCTATCACTGTTTACCTACATTCACTCTGCTTAGTAAGGTCTAAGAAAGCGGAAA
The DNA here is from genome assembly GCA_900303285.1 of Rhinella marina. Lineage (NCBI taxonomy): Eukaryota > Metazoa > Chordata > Amphibia > Anura > Bufonidae > Rhinella > Rhinella marina. The sequence goes on from ONZH01009590.1 coordinate 17,701, forward strand.
ATTAGCCAGAAAAATAGAAATACAGCCTATTGTAATCTTATTAGTAAAGACTTCGGATCTCATTTATTACGACCACCATTTTCCATGCCGGTCTTAAGTCTGTCTGTGCTGCTGGAGGAAGTGCCAAAGTTATGTGGGGGCGCAGGGCTCTACATGACTTTGGCGCTTTCTCCAGCAGGCTGTATGACAGACTTAAATCTACAGCAGCTCCCTTGCTGGAGTAGATTTAAGCCATGTTATACACCAAATATGTCACAAAAGTGACGTATATCAGTTCAGAAATTAGCCCCTTTGTGTTGTTCGCTCCTATAGGACTTGGGGGGGGAGAGTTATCATTTGATTTGTGCCAGTTTTATGTTGTTACAAAAATTGCAAAATTTGCTGCACACCATTTTTGCCGCTTCTTCTTGTGTTTTCAATCCACTCTTATCACTTTTGAAAATAGATGGAAAATAGTTGTGGTTTTTTAGGCAAGTAGGTTATAGCAGCCTTATCAAATATTAAATTTATCAAATTATCAAATATACATTTTTTTGAGTTTTCCAGGCAATCAGAGCACTTTTGATTTGTGTAGAATTTATATAGACCGAAAAGAATTGAATGGATGATTCCACCAAATTAGACCAGATGTGAATTTTAAGAAACTCGCTCATCTCGAGTGCCAAATCTTGTTTGAGTATGGGATAGGGTAAAAAAAAAAAATGGAGTAGCATATGTAGACAAAAGTGGAATTTATAAAATTGTGCCGCATTTATTAAACAACGTACGACCATTTATGAATTGGAAGCACATTATATCAAGGCACTTGATCAGTGGACTTTTGATAAAGATAAATTCCTGTTTCTACATTGTAACAACTTGTGGCTGTTATTTCCCTTACACATATTTTCTGACATTAGCAAATCTGTCACACTCCAAATCCCTTCTGTTATTTCCATTATCCTACACAAATGTCAATGTCATAACAAGTTCCACCAAGAATGGGAAGGATTTAATAAATGGCAGCAAATAAAGGATTTGCGCATTCATTTTTTACAAGATCACCTTTGATTATTGGTATCCCAAAAGGGGAATTATCATTGTACAAGTGATACAGCATATACTGTGAATGAGCAGATCTATCACAAGAATTAAAGGCAATGTATAATAGGGTTAGCTCAAACTATTCAGCTTGGTTAGTAGCATCTTAGACAGAATACAGAAGTGGCTGTGGATCTGCCTTGCCACAGGACTGGCTTAGCTTGGGCTACTTCTTAGGGTGTTATCCTAGCAAACCCCTGGTTTTCACACTTTAACTCCCATACAGTGGTCCCTCAAGAAATAATAGCCTTAGGATACAAAATTTTCAGCTTAGAATGGTCTTTCCTGGGCCATTGTAACTAAACTCAACATACAATACTTCAGACTCAGATCCAATCAATCTACTTGGCTATTTCTCTGGTAAAATACCAGTACTAGTTGTCTAGTAGCTTGTCTTCACAGTTTTGTGTGGACTGCATGTTCTCTACTGCCCTCTATCTGTGCCAGGATGAGTTGCTCTTTTTGATGTAAGGTAAGAACAGCTCAATTTCATTTTTTTCTGGTAAACTTTGTACTATACAGGACCTGAAGATGCTCCTGTCATCACATTAGAAAGTGATTTATGGCTTCCAGCATCTATTCCTGGCTGTTATATGTAAGGACTTGCTTTATACATTTTACTTACTTGCCTAATATTCTTAAATCGTCATTTTATCTTATTTAGGGTGGCATTTTGAAGCTTTGGAGCCAATTACTAGTTTTCCAGTTACAATAGTTTCAATGTGCAATGGTCATTCTGGAAGCAATTAATATTATAATTTGAGGGACCACTCTATAAGGATCTGGATTGCGCTGCAGGGGAACAACAAGGCTGCTGCTTCCTGGAGTAGTCTCAGTTCAGATGCTGCTGGGGAAGACTGAGGTGGAAGGACACTGGCCCTTTAACAGCCAGAGGAAGTGTGCATGCATGCTCTATGGATGGAGAGATTCAGAGCAGGAGAGCAGCAGTCCTCATCCTGTATGGATTGGACAGAGCTCCCATTGCCCAAGTGGCTCTACCCACTTGGAGGGAATGGAAGGAAGCCGGTGTGGATGGACTACAGGGGAGGCAAGGTGAGTGTTCTGGTGGCTCTGTCTCCCCGGAGTAAAGAGGTGTGAGATGGGCACAGACAGCTACGTAACATAACATACAGCAGACTTAAACTTATAAGTCTGCTGTATTCATGAGGGTAGAGCTCCCCTCATGGTGCTCAGTATTGAATGATGTCAAGGAGAGATGCATCCTACTATTTAAATACTATAATAAAACTATGAAAATTATGCACAGATTGCTTGACTCATTGTAACTTTAGATAAGGTTTAAAGGATAATACCACATGTCTTAGCATGTCTGTAGATGGCCAAGTGTTGTGTTCCATAGAAATTCATGGAAGTAGACTTCTATGTACTTGTCTTTGTCCTCCTCACCTGGTTGCCGCTTGACACATCTGAACCAAATGTTATCTTGGTCTCATCAGACCACAGGACATGGTTCCAGTAATCCATGTCCTTAGTGTACTTGTTTTCAGCAAACTGTTTGTCGGCTTTCTAATGCATCATCTTTAGAAGAGGTTTCCTTCCTGAACAACAGCCATGCAGACCATTGTGATGCAGTGTGCGCCGTATGGTCTGAGCACTGACAGGCTGAACTCCCATCCCTTCCACCCCTGACAGCACTCAAACATCTATTTTGAAAATACAACCTCTGGATATGATGCTGAGCACATCCACTCAACTTCTTTGGTCGACCATGGTGAGGCCTGTTCTGAATGAAACCTGTCTTGTTAATAAATGAAATCTGTATGGTCTTGGTCAGCGTGCTGCAGCTCAGTTTCAGGGTATTGAAAAGCTTTTTATAGCCTCAGCCATTTTTATGTAGAGCAACAATTATTTTTTCAGATCTTCAGAGAGTTCTTTGCCATGAGGTGTCATGTTGAACTTCCAGTGACCAGTATGAGAGAGTGTGAGAGCGATAACACCAAATCTACCAAACCTGATCCCCAATCACACCTGAGACCTTGTAACACTCACAATCTCATGACACCAGTGGAGTGAATTGAATAATGCTCTCTGAGATCTTCAGAGCTTGGGATTTTTTTTATAATCTTAACTCTGCTTTAAACTTCTCCACAACTTTATCCCTGACCTGACTGGTGTGTCCTATGGTTTTCTTGATGCTGTTTTATGACTAATGTTTTCTAAAAACCTCTGAGGCCTTCACAGAACAGCTGTAGTTATACTAAATTACACACAAGTGGACTCTATTTACTAATTAGGTGTCTCCTGAAGGCTATTAGTCACACTGGAGTTTATTTAGAGGTATCAGAGTACAGAGTACAAATGCACACCACACTTTTCAGTTTTATATTTATTAAAAACTTTTTGTACGGTATCAACTATGTATTATTCTGTTCACTTCACACATGCTACTTTGTTTTGGTCTATCCTATAAAATCCCAATAAAATACATATATGTTTGTGGACGTAACGTGAAAAAATATGGAAAAGGTCAAAGGATATGAATACTTTTTCAGGGCACTATGTATGTTCATTAACAGCTGATGGGTAATCTTTTTTTTGTCAAATCTGCTAGAGTTGTTCATCTATTTTATATCATTAACCTAGCCAGGCTTGGCATATATCTCTCCCCATTTCTGCCACTAGGGTGTGAGTCAATCCAAAGTGTTCCATGTTTTTTGCTATGTGATTTTACCTTGCACTTGCATTCCTCCTACTTGGTCGTATATAACGCAACTGTTTTAAAATAAATCTGGCAAGTTGTTTTATCATTATACTTTCTGTGCTGAGCTCAGGTGGGGATTTTGACCCCTGTCAAAAAAAGAAAGACATTCCTGCATTCCTAAAGAGCTCCCAGCAAGATTCAGGTGGAGGCACTATGTCCTAGCGAGGTGAGAACTACAAGACACCATGTTTACAGAGGTTGGTACCAAAAGGGTGTTACATACTCTATGCTTGCATTTAGTTTTGTCTTGTGTCTTGTATTGCAGCTTATACCTACATTTACCTGTAGTGTCAGTTATATAGTAAATTCTTTGAGCATCTTACCTTAAAGGGGTTATCCCGTGATTAATGTAAAAAATCAGACATGATATAGTACATAACAATCTCTTTTTAACAAAGCTAGAACCAGTTCTGTACCTCACATGGATCCAGAGATCTCCCCATTAATTGCCCTTCTAGATTAATATCAAGCTGGCAGCTCAAGGGTAATATCTTTTTTACTGCAGCTCAGGAAGTGTGTCCATGATCTCCCTATCACAGCTCAGGAGGCAGTTGAAGGATCAAACTGAGCATGTGCAGCCATCTCAGTGAGCAGGAATAAGAAGGAAGAAAGAGAAGAAACAGCAGGGGGCGCTATACAGATACATTTTATTGAATAACTCAGTAGCTATGCTAAATTTATAATTACATGCAATTACAAAAGTATTCAGTTCCAGGTGCTGGTTTGAACACTGTAGACTATTTTCCGTGGGACAACCCCTTTAAGCTACCCAGTGTATTATTGTTTCTTTACAGGGATTATACAGTGGCTTAATATTGATGACCTACCGTATCCTCAGTATCAGATCAGCGTGGGTTCAACACTCAGCCCCCCTGCTGATCAGTTGTTTGAAGGGATAACACCACTTGTGTGAGTGCTGCTTCCTCTTTAAAATTAGATTACTTTCACATCAGCGTTTTTTTCTGGATCCGTCACGGATCAGCAAAAACGCTTCCGTCATGATAATACAGCCGTTTGCATCCGTTATATAACGGGTCCAGTTGTATTACCTCTAAAATAGCCATGATGGATCTGTCTCTAAAACCATTTTAAGTCACTAGGTGACGGATCAGTTTTCTTTTGTGTCAGAGAAAACAGATCTGTCGCCATTGACTTACATTGTGAGTCATGACTAATCCGTCTTGTTCCACATCCCAAGAGGCACCTGAGACCTTGTAACTCGAGTCTCATGACACCAGTGGAGGGAATTGAACAGTGCTCTGTGAGATCTTCAGAGCTGGGGATATTTTTTTTTATAACTCAATCCTGATATAAACATTTCCGCAACTTTATCCCTGACCTTAAGGATCCATTCCAAAGAATGAAGACAAAACTGATGTGTTTTCTCCCACTTTTGAGACCCTATGACGGATCTCAGTAGCAGAAAGGGAAAGCTCAGGTGTGAAAGTACCTGTGTGTTGTCACTTTTGTAGAGGCAGTGCAGTGTACTGACATCTGTTCCATGCAATTTGGTTGTAATTACATAGCACCGACCCTGCAAAGCAGACATGTAGCAAGCCTCTGAGGAGCCAGTGTAGAAGATGGGAGTGGTAGTGGCCCTGTTGAATTGTTGCATCATGGTGTACTCCAGCAGACTTTTGCTCCCTGAGTACAGGTGCAGTGGAAATGTAGTACTGAAGAATGAGACCAGAGCTAAACTTAACAAAGTCTCTAACTAAGCACAGTGTAGAACTTTAAATACATTCATTAGCAGCAGAGTTCAAGTGCAAATCCTTTCTGGCACCAGTAAGTATGTGGAAGCAGGTTGGTTGGTGGCAATTCAGTACTTAGCTGATACTTGTCTAGTGGTAGTTTGGTGATGGATTGCTTGGCTGTAATCCCTCACATTGAACCGGTGTCTTCAATGCCGATGGTAACTGTCTGGAGTCTCAAGACTTTACTTGAGAAACATGGGTTTATCTGAACCTTTTCATTTAACCCCTCAGATCAACTGTAATTGCTGCATTGAAATTGCAGTGAAATTGCGGGCTCTAATCAGTTACCATGGCAGCCTGGACGCTTCTGAAGCTTTCCAGGCTTGCCATCATAAGCTCCATGCTGCACTGTGCACAAGGCACAGCTTAATAGAGAGCACGGTATACGGTATAATGCCATTCATCTTGATGGATCTCTATTAGGATGAATGGGAGAAAAGATCAAAAGATCCCAGGTTCTATCCCCCTAAGGGGGCTAAAAGTTATTGTTAAAGAAGTAAAAAAAAAAACAGAAAAATTGTATGAATAAAAACTACAGTCTTCTGTACTTCAGCCTGCAAACAACAAGCCCTCATACAGTTCTAGAGACCGAAATATAAAAATGTTATCGCTGTCAGAAAATGGCCATGCAGTACCAGTGACAGTAGTACCCCATTCCTGTTCACTTTGTAACACATGCAGCCGCCATTTTAGGAAAAACTGATTCGTTACCACAAAGTGCAAGGAAATTCAGATTTGTTACAAATCAAAGTTTTCCCAAACTTCGGACTGAGTTCTGTTTTGAATGCTTCGCTTCTCTGAACACTTTAAAAACCATAAAATGCATAATGCAGAAGAATACAAATTATGTGTAAATTGTAGTACCTTCAGGTCCGGGGAACTACATATAGCACCCAGGATATTTGAAGAGGAAGCCACACTCACTGGGCTGCTACCCCATCAAACAGTTGACTAGTGGGGCTGGCGGGAGTCGGAGTCCCACCAATCTGATATTGATAACCTATCCTGAGAATAGGTCAAGAATATTAAGCCATTGTACAACCACTTTAAGATAAAGTAATTCCGAACAATATCAAGTGTTTTAGAAGAAGTGTTTTAAGTTGACTTTGCAAACTCAGTCTTGCAAACTATGCAGTAAATAATTTGTAGTTCCCATAGCAACTTGCAAGAAAAATCCCACTTTCACAGTATAAGACCTGAGAACACACAGCTAAACATAGCAGTGGCATCTGCTGAATTAATGATATACAGAGTATTGCACATGCTTAATGGCGGCAAAGTGCTAATTCCCTATATGAATATTTCACCTTGTATAAGCTTCAGAACATGAAAGAAAGACTGGATCAGTCCACATAAATGCAAGACTGTGCGGCAATTACTGTTTTATACTTCACATACATAGTTATTGAGCACATTCTATTGCTTGTTATAAACAAGTTAGACTTATAAGAGCACACAGAAGGGAAGATTTATCAAGACCAGCATTTTCGGTGCTGGCCTTGATATCCCCTGCACTGTGAGGGAATGCAATTAAAGAGGATTTCCGACTAATACTGATGACTTATCCTCAAGATAGGTCATCGGTATCTGTTCGATGGGGGCCTGACACCCGGGACCCCCACCGATCACCTGTTTGAGAAGGCAGCAGTGCTCCTGTGATTGCTGTGGCCTTCTCTCAGCTTTTCCTAGGCCAGTGACGACACATTCATCGGCCTAGACGCAGCTCAGTCCCATTGAAGTGAATGGGGCTGAGCACAATGTCACGCACAGCTTCTATACAATGTACGGCGCTGTGATTGGTAAGCATGGAGAAGGCTGCAGTGCTCACTTTCTATACCATATTATTTGTGAAGAAACTATGGGAGTCATTTATGAAGCTGAAATGCGCCTACAGTTAGTTGCCCCACAATCTGGGACTTTTTCCCGCTCACACCATGTCTAAAAAAGTGGGCAGGGGAGGGGACAGGCTGTCAATTTCAGGTGTAGATGTAGAAAAAGGTCTAAATGTAAGAAATCTAGGAAGCTGTCTTACATTTAGAAGAGGCAGTGGATACGCTGAAGTTATGTAGAGGCTGGCGCCTCTTCATAACTCCAGTGGATCCACTGCCAGATATTGGGGTCTAAAACGCCGGTCTTAATAAATGACACCCTATATGTTCGGTACTAATTAAATCTATTCATAGAAGATAATCTTCCACAAATTTATATTCTAGAACTTTTTCTTGCCATCAGTGATTTCTAATTTTACTTATAAATCGAAAAATATTGTTCTAAAAATTCCCAATGCTGCCATTAACACATGAAAAAGAGAAATCAACCATGACAAGTTTTAACTTGTTTAATTGCTACACAGTATTGTCAAAAACATAAACTTAACATTTTTTCATTTATATGTTCAAATCTTTTACTATTTAATTGCTTACAGGCACCAAGGAAACACATTCAGTACAGACGGAGACAAATCTACATTTATCTGTAACATTAAGTGTAAAAAATGGATACCTTACAAACTTATGTTAATGAAATGTAACTTATTAGGACAATGCTAAGTAAAAGCTAGTATTAATTTAATAGCAATAACAACAAAAACAATAATAAACATCCTCCTTACAATTTTGCTATTATTAGAGATGAGCGAGTAGTGTTCGATCGAGCTGGTATTCGATCGAATACTACGCTATTCGGCATACTCGATTTCAATCGAGTATAACGGCGATGGCGCACTTAGAATTCGTTTCCCCTCCCACCTTCCCTGGCGCTCTTTTTCCACCAATCACCATGCAGGGGGGGTATGACAGGCCCGCGGAGCACGCTGGCACCGCGAAAACGGCGTCTACATGGATTGGCTGGAAAAACCATGTGACCTCGAATATTAAAAACTCAGCTCTTCCTGCTCGTACGCATTTGCTGCGTGAACTTAGTCAGGGACAGAGGCTGGAGAAGGGAGAGACAGGTTTTAGCTGTTGGACAGGCAGGAGCATGATTAAAAGCCCTTATCAGGGCTACTATAGTGTAGTACAGTGATAGCTTTACTACAATATAGACTTTACAGAGAACGGCTGCTGTATTCAGGGATAGCTGCTGGAGTAGGGACAGAGAGAGGCATTAGTGTATTAGGTGCTCTGCTACATACCAAACTATATTTGGCACTACTGTTCTGCGTTCTTTTTGGCTGCAAAACCCTGTTATATACCTAGTGTGTATATGCACCATCTGATCTTCTGGCAGTATACGGCTGTGTACTTTTTTTTTTTTTTAAATACAGTTTATTTGGCTCTAGTGTTCTGGGTTCTGTGTGCCTGCAATACCCTTTTTGTATACCAGGTGTAAATACCCACCGTCTGATCTGTTAGTACACGGCTGTGTACCTTGAAATATAAAATATATAGGCCTTTTCATTGGCAACTGTACTGTGCGTTCTCTTGCAAAATAATTGTATATACCTGGTGTTAATACACACCGTCTGATCTGTTAGTACACGGCTGTGTACCTTGAAATATAAAATATATAGGCCTTTTCATTGGCAACTGTACTGTGCGTTCTCTTGCAAAATAATTTCACATACCTGGTGTTAATACACACCGTCTGATCTGTTAGTACACGGCTGTGTACCTTGAAATATAAAATATATAGGCCTTTTCATTGGCAACTGTACTGTGCGTTCTCTTGCAAAATAATTTCACATACCTGGTGTTAATACACACCGTCTGAACAGTTAGTACACGGCTGTGTACCTTGAAATATAAAATATATAGGCCTTTTATTGGCAACTGTACTGTGCGTTCTCTTGCAAAATAATTGTATATACCTGGTGTTAATACACACCGTCTGATCTGTTAGTACACGGCTGTGAAGGCAAAATATTGTAACCAAAAAAAAAAATAAAATGCGGAGGGGGGCTAGCAGAATAGGACGTGGACGAGGACGGGGGCGCGGAAATGCGGTTGGGGGCCTTGTTGAAGCCAGTGGGGATACAATGCGTGCTGGTGAGGGGCAGCCAGGATCCCACTCATCCAGAATTCCTGCCTTTATGGGACAGTTAAGCAGGGAGCGGGTTACACCGCTGTTGAGGCCTGAGCAGGTTGAACAGGTGGTGCAATGGATAGCCGATAGCGCTTCCACACAGTTGTCCACCAGCCAGTCATCCACACAGTCTCACTCTGACCCTCCTTCCTCCACACCTAGCCAACAGAGTCATCCCACCATTGACCCCTCCCAGGAGCTCTTTTCGGGTCCTTTTTCAGATGTGCCGGAAGAATCCCAGGAGCTAGCAGAGGAATTTGTTTGTAGTGATGCCCAAACACTTGAGTGTTCGCCATCTCCTGCTGATGTGGACCCTGAACCAGCATCTGTTATCATGAGCGATGATGATGATGAGACGCAGTTGCCATCAAGGGAGGCTGTTGGAATGTCCAGTGGGCAGGAGGAGGAGCAGAGTGAGGAAGAGGAGATGGTGGATGACGAAATGACCGACCCCACTTGGCCAGGGGTGATGTCCAGCGGGGAAAGCAGTGGAGAGGTGGTGGTCTGCGCAGCACCGAAAAAGGCAGCAAGAGGCAGAGGGATGTCCAGAGGCAGAGGGATGTCCAGAGGCAGAGGGATGTCCACAGGCCAAGGGATGTCCACAGGCAGAGGGATGTCCACAGGCAGAGGACAGTCCAGACAGAGAAGTGAGGCCACAGCCAGCAGGGCCGAAGCTGTTCCCGGCAGCGGGCAGTCGCGCGAAGCTCCCCCATCGAGGCCTCGTACTTCTGTGGTGTGGAGATTTTTTAATGTTTGTGCGGATGACAAACTGAGCGCGGTTTGCACACTCTGCCACTCAAAACTGAGTAGGGGCTCTGAGAAGAGCAATCTGACCACCTCATGCGGCGTCACTTGGAAGTCAAGCACTGGGCTGAGTGGGAGAGAGCAAACGCAATACAACCTGCGCCCGGTCTTGCTGCCACTGCCTCTTCCCCTTTGTTGTGTGCTGCCACTGCGGTCCAGACCTCCAGCCAGGACACCTCCACATCTGCCTCTGCCTCGGCTACTTTGGGGCCTTCTCCTTCAGCCTCCCCTTCCCCCGCCTCTTCGCCTGCACCTTCACACTCCTCGTCCCAACAACTGTCCATCTCGCAGGCGTTCGACCGCAGGCGGAAGTACGCCTCGAGTCACCCCCAAGCCCAAGCCTTAAACTGCCACATCTCCAAACTGCTGGCCCTGGAAATGTTGCCGTTTAGGCTTGTGGAGACGCAGGCCTTCCGCGACCTGATGGCGGCTGCCGCACCTCGCTATTCCGTCCCCAGCCGCCACTACTTTTCCCGGAGTGCCGTCCCCGCCCTGCACCAGCACGTGTCGCGTAACATCAGGCGGGCCCTAAGGTACGCAGTTAGCGCAAAGGTCCACTTGACCACCGACTCGTGGACAAGCGCTTGCGGCCAGGGACGATACATCTCTTTGACGGCACACTGGGTGAATGTAGTGGAAGCGGGAACGGGGTCGCAAACAGAGACGGCCTACCTACCACCCCCGCCCAAGATTGCCAGCATGGGTTCTGATAAACCCCCTCCTCCTCCTCCTCTGCCTTAACATCGCCCTCAGCCGCTAGCTGGAAGCGTTGCAACACTGGCGCGGGGAGACGTCAGCAGGCGGTGCTTAAGCTCATCAGCCTGGGCGACAGGAAGCACAGCGCCCCAGAGGTGAGGGACGCCATATTGCAGCAGACGGAGATGTGGCTGTCTCCGCTGCAGCTAGGACCAGGCATGGTCGTGTGCGATAACGGCCGTAACCTGGTGGCGGCTCTGGAGCTTGCCGAACTCAATCACATACCATGCCTGGCCCACGTTTTTAATCTGGTAGTCCAAAAATTTCTAAAGACTTACCCCAACCTGGCAGAGCTACTGGTGAAAGTGCGGCGCTTGTGCGCTCACTTTCGGAAGTCAACTGTAGCTGCTGCTAGCTTAAAAAAACTCCAGCAACGCCTCCATTTGCCTGAACATCGGCTGTTGTGCGACCTGCCGACTCGCTGGAATTCCACCTATTCCATGTTGGCCAGGATGTGTGAGCAGCAGAGAGCATTGATGGAGTACCAGATTATGAATCCACGCGTGCCTCCAACTCAGCTCCCTCAGTTTGCCAACCACGAGTGGCCATGGATGGCAGACATATGCGATGTACTGCGTATCTTTGAGGAGTCCACCAAGAAGGTCAGCAGCGAGGACGCTATAGTGAGCGTAACCATCCCGCTCCTATGCGTCCTTAAAGAATCACTCATCGCAATAAGGGAGAACGCATTGCACGCAGAGGAGACGGGGGTAGGAGGAGACGCAACGGAGCTACACAGTCAGACCACACTTTTGTCTGCTTCACGGTGGCAGTTGCAGGAGGAGGAGGAGGAGGATGAGGAGGAGGAGGACGACGTGGAGGTGGCTGTGGAAGAGGAGGAGGATGCTGGTGGCGAGGGTAGCAGTCAGGCTGTGTGCGTCCCATTGGTTCAGCGCGGATGGGGCGGAGAGGAGGCGGAAGAGGAAGAGGAGGAAATGGCAAGTGATCCTTCTGGTGGGGGCAGTGAGGTCATGCCTATTCAGAGTCTGGCACACATGGCTGACTTCATGCTGGGCTGCTTTTCCCGGGACACACGTGTTGTCCGGATAGTGGAGAACAAACTGTACTGGGTCTTCGCAATCCTGGACCCCCGGTATAAAGATAACTTCTCCTCTTTTATTCCGGTAGAGGAGAGGACAAATCGATTGCTGGAATACCAGAGGGAACTCGTGCAGAACATGATGGAGATTTTCCCACCCACCATCGCTGGCGGCAGAGAGGAGAGGGTCTCCCAGAGTCCCTCAACATCGATCAGGCCCACAGCCACCAGGGGAACACTCTCCAAGGTGTGGGACACGTTCATGGCACCCCCTCGTGCAACTTCCATCACTGCGGGGCCCGCTATCAGCAGGAGGGACAAGTATCGGCGGATGTTGCGGGAGTACCTGGCAGACCGTACCCCTGTCCTCCCCGATCCCTCGGCGTCCTACACTTACTGGGTCTCCAAGTTGGACACGTGGCTGGAACTGTCCCTGTACGCCTTGGAGGTGCTTGCCTGCCCTGCCGCCAGCGTGCTATCAGAAAGGGTGTTCAGCGCAGCCGGGGGCATTATAACCGATAAGCGCAGCCGCCTGTCAACCGACAGTGCCGACAGGCTGACGCTAATCAAAATGAACAGCAAGTGGATTGACCCGGACTTTGCTTCTCCAACAGTGGAAAGCAGCCAAAAGTGAAGTGCCATCTGTATGAAGTGCCATTTCCTCCTCCACCTCCTCCTCCTTAACCGCCGTAGAATTGCTCCGTAAATAAAAAAAATTTACATATTTATGGCTCACCTCTTGGGCCTCCACAAAATTTTTAAGAGGTTTCACCTCTTGGGCCACCACAAAATTTTTAAGAGGTCTCACCTCTTGGGCCTCCACATAATTTTTAAGAGGTCTCACCTCTTGGGCCTCCACATAATTTTTAAGAGGTCTCACCTCTTGGGCCTCCACATAATTTTTAAGAGGTCTCACCTCTTGGGCCTCCACATAATTTTTAAGAGGTCTCACCTCTTGGGCCTCCACATAATTTTTAAGAGGTCTCACCTCTTGGGCCTCCACATAATTTTTAAGAGGTCTCACCTCTTTAGCCTCCACACAATTTTTAAGACGTCTCACCTCTTGGGCCTACAAACAATTTTTATTATGGCTCACCTCTTGGGCCTTAATACAATTTTAAGAGATCTCACCTCTTTGGCCTCCATATAATTTTTCGAGGGCTCACCTCAAGCTAACTTTGTGCACTCATTAAAATATTTTCACAACAAGGACCTAAGAGCCCTCGATGGGAGAGCTTTGTTTGGGGGCCAGTTATAGGGAAGAGATGCGGCCCTGCGGGCTCTAGCCTGCCTTCTCCATGAGCCTCTGGCCAGCCCACGGCCTCTTCCTGCCTTTTGCGGTCCTACGCATCCCTCAACATCCCCACTGCTTTACCTGCTAGACATGACACTGGGCCAGGTCGGGTCACTGACATCTGAAGCGCCAACAATTTGGGCATTTTAAGGCTTCTGCATGTGTTTGAGTTGTTTTTACATTTTAAAGAAGACATGTCTGACCACATCTCACACACACAATGACAATTAGGGGTGGGGTCTATTTGCTTTCCCCTTTGCCTATGCCATCTGTGGTTGTCATAGGCAACGTGATTTTAAGGGGTGCAGAATTTTATCTTCTTTTTTGTCTAGTTTGGCTTGGGGTCCATGGAAATGTAGAGGAAAGAAGGTTTCCTTGTATGGTCTCACTTTACAGAGAGGTTACATTGTCTTTGGAGTGTATTGTTGAGAGGCTGCGATAGTGGCGTAATAGTGCGACTTGGGCGCGTTATATGCACCCAGACATGCTTCCCCTGCTGTCCCAGTTGCATTCCAGCAGTGTTGGCATCCTTTTCTGAGGTTTCAGGGTGGACTTGGTGACCTCCAAGTGGTCGAATTGAGATTTCCAAGTGGCGAGCATTTCTTTCCCATAGACTTTAATGGGATTCGATATTCGGTCGAATAGTCGAATTTCGCGGTCTATGGATGCATGTCCTATCTTGATCCGTGTTCGCACGGATGCATGTCCTATCTTGATCCGTGTTCCCGGATCCCTCACGCCCATTATAGTCAATAAGTCCGTGAAAACCATGGATCCCTCACGGATGTCATCCGTGTTGCATCCGTGTTTCACGGATCATTAAGAATGCTTTGAAAATAATTTTTCAGCTGTTCAGTGTCAGTGAAACACGGATGCAACACGGATGGCAAAACACGGACCCACGGACCCAACACAGATCCTTCACGGACAGCTTCACGGATTCCTCACTGACCACCTTCTCACGGATTTGAGAATGGACACGGAAATGTGAATGTTCGAATTCGAATCGAATTTCGAACTTTCGAATATTTCACTACTCGCTCATCTCTAGCTATTATTATTCTATTCTATATTTATGTTATGGGTTTTTTTTTTTTACTCTAATAAAATAATACATAGACGTAAAGAAACTGTGAAATGTGGATCCAGTGACCCTATGATTAAAAGGGTTTTAAAACCGATGACCTAAACCCATAATGGATCAGTATCTGACTGGTGGGGTTCCAACCCCTGGAATCCCCATTGATCAGTTGTTTGAAGAGGCTCTGTGACCTTCTTGCAGCTGTGCTTGGCATTGCAGCTCAGCCCCATTCACTTGAATGGGACTTATCTGTACCTAGGTAACGTAACCAATTAACATGATGTTACTGGCCTAGGATGACGTTGCAGTACTCAGTGGAGCGCCGTAGCCTTTTCAAACTTTGATCAATGGGGATGTCAGGAGTCATACCCCCACCGATCAGATACTGATTACTTATCATTTTTAAACACTCAGATGCACCTCTTTAAAGTTGGTTGCAGTAAAACAAAGTCTATGAAGGCTCCTGTATTTACCCTTAATCACTGCAAGTTGGTATGGACTTTACCGTAACACAGTTCCAAGGATCCTTGGCCATAAACCTTAAAATGAATCTTCACCTTTTAACCGTAGATCATTTTTACATCCAATATTCTGTACTGATTTAGGCTATTTTCACACTAGCGTTTCTTTTTTCCAGTATTGAGATCCGTCATAGGGGCTCAATACCGATAAAAAAATGCTTCCGTTTTGTCCCAATCCATTGTCAATGGGGGCAAAATGTAACTGAACAGAACGGAGTGCTCCAAAATTCATTCCGTTCCATTTGGTTGCATTCCCATACCAGAGAGAAAACCGCAGCAAGCTGCATTTTTCTTTCAGTCATGGGATGTGGAGCAAGATGAATCCGTCATGACCCAAAAATGCAAGTCAATGGGGACGGATCCGTTTAACTCTGACTCTATCTGACACAATAGAAAATGGATACGTCCCCCATTGGCTTTCAATGGAGTTCATGACAGATCCGTCTTGGCTATGTTAAAGATAATACAACCGGATCCGTTCATAACTGATGCAATTGGTTGTTGCCGATTCCAGCAAAATTGCTAGTGTGAAAGTAGCCTTATTTATTCATTCAGCCTACAGCTGCCTCTTGAGAAAGCATAGGAGCTTACTTATTACTGTTTTATTATTCAGTTCAATGTCTAAATAGTATGCAATAGTTTGCTAGGCTAGGCTAGTGGTAACTGGAAGCAATGAGAATTTTATATTTTTTTTTCTTTACTTTTATATGAAGTACTTGAAGCAAAAAGTCTGCTGCTTTGACGAGATTCAGTATTAAGAAATTAATCTGCACAGAAAGTTGGACCTATTTAGATTTTAAATAGAAAACACTGTACAAAAGTTAACATTTGTTTTGAAAAAGGTTTTATGCTTAGGGCAATCTCTGCTTGTTCTCTCAGTTGTCTTAAAATAAGCTGATCACAGGAAGCACTTTACTGTGTACAGCCATACTCTGCTGGAGAATCCAGTAGTAAATGATACATGGAATTGTTTATTTAGTTATGTTGTGTTTTTCATCTCTAAATTGAATTAAAACATAAAGTGAACATCTTTGACAATTTTGATTTGTTACATTTTTTTAAATAATTGTAAATTTTTGCTAAAATTATTTCAAACAAGAGGATAATGATCAGTCTTTCCTTTAAGCCTCATTCACATGTCAGTGTTTCACGGACGTGTGCTGTACGTGTTCCCCACGGACAGCACATGTCCCCAATCATTTCAATGTGTGTATTCAGACATCAGTGTTTTAGCACGGTACGTGGGTCCGTGTTTTTAGCACGGATGCATGTCCTATCTTGATCCGTGTTCCCGGATCCCTCACGCCCATTATAGTCAATAAGTCCGTGAAAACCATGGATCCCTCATGGATGTCATCCGTGTTGCATCCGTGTTTCACGGATCATTAAGAATGCTTTGAAAATAATTTTTCAGCTGTTCAGTGTCAGTGAAACACGGATGCAACACGGATGGCAAAACACGGACCCACGGACCCAACACAGATCCTTCACGGACAGCTTCACGGATTCCTCACTGACCACCTTCTCACGGATTTGAGAATGGACACGGACATGTGAATGATGCTTTATACTTACTATTTCTTTTGAATCAACTTCTGGCTTTAGCTCCAAAAGTGCCATCAAAAACTTCAGGTGTGATTCCAGCCTAAAAAGGTATACCCTCAAAATACATTCAGTTATCGATTATCTACAGGATAAGGTATCAATGTACGATCCATAGGAGTGAAACCAATGAGACCCCCTTGGATAAAAAGAAGGTGGTATGGAGTTAATGACTTTTAGATAATGATAAATGTAATTCATGAAAAAGTCACTGATGTTTCAATCCTTTTTAACCCCGGAGGTTTTTTTGAATTTGCGTTTTCATTTTTCGCTCCTCCCCTTTTCAGAGTCATAACTTTTTTATTTTTCCATTCACATAGTTGTATGAGGGCTTATTTTTTGTGGGATAAGGTGTAATTTTCAATGCCACAATTTAATATTGCATGGAATGTAGTGAGAAGTGGGAAAAATTCCAAAGTTGGTGGAATTGAAAAAAAAAGCAATTTTGCCACAGTTTTACGTTTGTTTTTTATAGCATTCATTATGCGGTAAAACTGACTTGTGATCTTCATTCTCCAGGTCAGTACGAATCCGGCGATACCACATATGTATACTTTTTCTTGCATTTTGAAGCTGAAATTTTTTTTATTTTTATTTTTTTGCTGTTATATTCTGACCCTTTTCACTTTTCATTGATACCATTCTGGGGTGAGTACGGATTTTTGATCACTTTTTAGTTAATTTTTTGTGGGAGGAGAAGCGACCAAAAAATGGAAAATCTGCCATTTTGACCCTTTTTCCATATGGGATTAATAATTTTATATTTTGATAGTACAGGCATTTATACACAACTTTTATTTATTTTCTTTATTTGTAATAACTTTATCATTTTTTTTAACATTTTTTTATAGATCCCATAGGGAACAATAACAATCAATCATTTAATTGCTGTTATCATAGACTCCAATGCACTTGCATTGGAGTCTACAATGATTTTACTACTTTCCTATGGAGTCCAATTACAAGCAAGGCTCCATACGAAAGATTGTGCAGCAGCCTCTTGTCGTAGACTATGACAGGGGCTGCAGCACACAAGCTCTGGCTCCTCCAATCGCTGCACAGGGGAGCCAGAGCATAACCAAAAGCTTGTGCTTCTGGTTTTCAGCGCACTCAGATGCCGTGGTCAGGTCAGGGGTTAAATGTCCACGATCGGCATTACCGCCAGTCATGGACATTAGCCCTCGGTGTCTGCTATAGGAAACAGCAGGCACCTGGTTGCTATGGCATCTGCTCTGCTCAGGAGTGGTCGCCATCTTTAAAGACCTGACATGTGACATAATAGTACGTCACATGTCGAGAAGGGGTTAAAGCACTGTTTGTGTTTGCTGTATAAAGTAGATCACTGCCTTAAAAAACACTAAGGCCCCTTTCACACGGGCGATGTTTCCGCGGGGGTGCAATGCGTGATGCGAACGCATTGCACCCGCACTGAATCCTGACCCATTCATTTCAATGGGGCTTTTCACATGAGCGATGTTTTTCACGCAGCAGTTCGCCGTTGCGTGAAAATCGCAGCATGTTCTATATTCTGCGTTTTTCACGCAGCCCTGGCCCCATTGAAGTGAATGGGGCTGCGTGAATAACGCATTGCATCCGCACACAAGTGCGGATGCAATGCGTGATTCACTGATGGTTGCTAAGAGATGTTGTTTGTAAACATTCAGTTTTTTTTCACGGCGCGTGAAAAACGCATTGAAACGCTTCGCACCCGCGCAGAAAAAACTGAACGAACGTACGCAATCGCAGTCAAAACTGACTGCGATTGCACGCGGATTGGTGCGGATGTGTGCGGATTTTCCTGAACGCATCCGGACCAAATCCGGACACGCTCGTGTGAAAGGGGCCTAAAACTATTAACTTTATTGAACTAAAATTGGACTGAGAATTGCCGCATATGTCCCAAGCAGGTGTATAAAACATTAGCACATGCACACCCCTTTATGGATAATCAGGGATTGTACCTCTAAAAGACATTTTTCTATACAGGGATATAGAGTAGGGTAGAAGAGGTATTCGTACACCTGGTGATGTATAAAATCTCCCTGTGACTCTCAGCTTTGTAGGTCTATTAACTTCAATTTAAAACAATGGCAATGCCAACTTAATCACACAAATTTCTTGTTTTGGCTATTGATGGCCAACAATCACCATATATGAGTTGTATAAATTGTTGTCTGTTCTAATCAGTCAAGCTTAATGATTTATATCATTTTTAAAACTTGTCTTGCAAAATGACATTCTAACTGGGGATGCTCTGTTCCTTCACTATTCTTCCCATCCTCTTCCCTGGGGCGGCAAGTACCTGATAAAATACAGTTTGCATATTGGATTTGTCATACATCATCCCATTGAGGTTCAGCCATAGCAGGTCCTACATATGCTTGAGAGCTCAAAGTAACTCATTAATTTTGGATACTTTTTTACATTATTTTT
>ONZH01009591.1:0-103119 GCA_900303285.1 Rhinella marina
ACGCAGGACCCCAACTTTAAAAATTTAGCATCAACCGGTACAATCGTAATTATGAGCTTGATCCAAGTGTGGCATGATTTTAAAGGATATTGCATGTGGTCACGTACTCCCCTGGAACCCCATAGTCCACCCCTTCCCTGATGTGCTAGCCCAGAACATTCTCTGCCCCAATTCGCAAGACCTTTTGCAGTCTCCGTGTGCTGACAGTGGGGATTTACCAGTGTTGTCTGAGGAGGTGGTGGACAATGGCGAGACACAGGGTGTCGGGGGGTGAGGTAGTTGTATGGGAAGCAAGTTTACAGTGGGGACTCCTTGGGGGGACTTTCTCATGATGGGACAGATTCAACTTGGGTGATCAGGCACAGGAAACAGATCAATTTTTTTTGTGTTTATCTAACTTTTATTTAGCAAAAATAACCAGAGCATATTTAATTCGTTATCTTCTCTGCGCAGTCTGGCGTTGGAGTTCGTCACTTTGATGGCGAGCTGTGCCGCTCTCCTCCACATGGGTCCCTTTAGGTTCTTAAGATGGAACGTTGGTCGGCGAATTTCAGCAACAGAAAGGACTTGTTGCCTGCCATCAACCAGAACCTCGACCTCCTTGACTTTGGAATTGCCCGGGTGACCAGGAATTTGCGACCTGTTGGCCAGGCATGTGTTTGGGTCTTCCTACTCTTGCGGTACCGTATCCCAATGTTGGGCAATATAGATACGCATGCGTAATATTATTTTTTCACACCTATCCCAACAAATAAATCAAATTACGCAGTTTGCGCAAATAAAACTGGAAACTGGAATTGGAGAGAGGAACCCTGTAAGGTGGACCTCCGGAAAAATTGTTTGGAGAGAGGCCTGTAGGTGGACCTCCGGAAAAATTGTTTGGACAGAGGGCCTGTAGGTTGGACCTCTGGAAAAATTGTTTTGAATAGAGGGCCTGTGAGGGGCCTCCTGAAAAATTGTGGTAAAAGAGTGCCCAGTTGGACCTCTAAAAAATGGCGTTTTTTTGGGTCAGCGTTAGGCAAAGACGATATGGAGGAGGAGGGAGGAGGAGGAGTAGAGAAGAGGAATTGGATACATAAGTTATTTAAATCTTTAGCTGCTTTCCCCCGGAGGAGATTTGAATTCCGGTGAAATCCAGGCTTTGTTCATTTAATAAGGCGTCAGCCTGTCAGCGCTGTCAGTTGGACAGGCATGTACGCTTATCGGTGATGACGCCACCAGCTGCACTGAATACCCGCTCTGACAGCACGCTACGGCAGGGCAGGCCAGCACCTCCAAGGCATACAGCGCCAGTTCAGGCACGGTGTCCAGCTTTGAAACCAGTAGTTGTATGGAGCAGAGTGATCGCTACGGACGTTGGATGGTCAGCTAGGTACTCCCTCACCATCTTTCTGTACAGCTCCCCCTACTCTGCCTAGACTGGGGACAGGTGACAGTGTCTTGCTGGGGTGACATAAAAGTGGCAAAGGCCTTGGAGAGCGTTCCCCTGCCCAGTGCTGGACAAGCTGCCTGCTCGCCTCCTCTCCCCCGCTACTTGGCCCACAGAACCATGCCCTCTGCCGCTAGCGGCGTCAGATGGGAAGAATTGTTTCAGCTTGTGCACCAGGGCCTGTTGATATCTATTCACTCTCATACTCCTTTCCTCTGCAGGGGATGAGAGTGGAAAGGTTCTGCTTGTACCGTGGGTCCAGGAGAGTGAACACCCAGTAATCGGTTGTTTGAAAAAATTCTTCTAACGCGGAGGGTCAAGGGATAGGCAGCCTAACATGAAGTCTGCCATGTGCGCCAGAGTCCCAACACGCAAGAATTCCCTCTCCTCACTGGCCTGACTCTCCATTTCCTCCTCCTCCTCCTCCAAGTCCTCCTCTTCAGCCCATACATGCTCAAGAGTTAAGGGACTAAGCACTGGTACCCTCTACTGTCTCGCCGACATTCTCCTCCTCTTCCTCCTCATCCTCATCCCCCTCCTCCGATACACGCTGAGAAACAGACCGGAGGGTGCTTTGGCTATCAAGCGATGTATCTTCCTCCACCGTCTCTTGTGACAAGCGCAAAGCATCCGACTTCATGCTGAGCAGTGAGTTTTTCAACAGGCAAAGCAGCCGGATGGTGACCATCTGTGTTGACTCCTCAAAGTTGCTCAACACCTGGCAGATATCAGACATCCACGTCCACTCCTCATTGTAGACTTGAGGAATCTGACTGACCTGACTACCAGTTTCTTGTGGAAGTTGACATCTGGCAGTCTACAATCGCTCTGCGCTGCTTGTAAAACTCTGGATAACATGTTTAATGTCGAATTCCATCTTGTGGGCACGTCGCCACAACAGTCGGTGAGCGGGCAGTTGTAGGCGGCGCTGCGCTGCCCTGAGAGTGGCAGCATCTGTGGTGGACTTGCGGAAATGCGCACAGATGCGGCGCACCTTGGTGAGCAAATCAGACAGATTGGGGTATGTCTTGAGGAACTGCTGAACTATGAGATTGAAACACGTGGGCCAGGCAATGGCAGTCTGCCGAGTTGCAGAGACGCCACAGGTTACGCCCATTGTCACACACAACCATGCCTGGCTTGAGGTTCAAGCAGGTGCCAGCCACACATCGGTCTGCGCCGTTGATGCCCTGTAAACAGCTCTTGGGCGGTGTGCCTTTTGTCACCTAAGCTCAGCAGTTTGAGCACCGCCTGCTGCGCGCTTACCCACGGCACTGCTGCTGCGCCTAGAGCTACCGACTGAAGACGCTGTTGCCCGACGGATGGTAATTCGGTGGAGGAGGAGGAGGAGGGGTCGGAGAGGAGGCATAGTACGTCTGAGAGACCGTGACTGAGGTAGGCCCCGCAATCCTCGGTGTGGGCAGTACATGAGCGGCCCAGGGTTCATTCTCGGTCCCAGCCTCCACCAAGTTAACCCAATGTGCCGTCAGTGAGATATAGTGTCCCTGCCCGGCAGCACTTGTCCACGTGTCCGTGGTTAGGTAGACCTTCTCAGAAACAGCGTTGGTCAGGGCACGGATGATGTTCTGTGACACGTGCTGGTGTAGGGCTGGGACGGCACATCGGGAAAAATAGTGGCGGCTGGGGACCGAATACCGAGGGGCAGCCACCGCCATGAGATTGCGAAAGGCCTCGGTCTCTACCAGCCTATAGGGCAGCATCTCAGGCTAAGCAATTTGGAGATGTAGACGTTGAGGGCTTGGGCATGTGGGTGGGTGGAACTGTATTTCCTCTTGCGCTCCAGCGTCTGCTGTAAAGACAGCTGAACGCTGCGCTGGGACACGTTGGTGGACACTGTGGAGGATCGTGGAGGCAAAGGTGTGGTTTTCCGGCGGGAGGCGCTTGTGCCGGGGTCCTGGGCAGGGGGTTGACTAGCAGAGGCAGCGAGTGATGCAGGGGGTTGACTAGCAGAGGCAGCGAGTGACACAGGGGAAGGAGCAGTGGTGTGACCCGCAGGAGGTGGTGAACGGCCTTGGTTCCATTGAGTGGGGTGTTTAGCACTCATATGCCTGCGCATGCTGGTGGTGGTTAGGCTAGTAGTGGTGGCACCCTGGCTGATCCTGGTGTGGCACAGGTTGCACACCACAGTCCGTCGGTCATCCTCACTTTCTTTAAAGAACCTCCAGACTTGCGAACATCTAGGCCTCGCCACGGGAGCTTCACTACGTGAAACAGTTGCTGCTGATGCACCAGCTCTGGCCCTGCTTCTCCCTCTGGCCAAACCACTGCCTCTTACAACCTGTTCTGTTGTAGCACTCGCCTCCGCCTCAGAAGCACTGTCTTCACTCGGCATATCAACCCAGCTTGGGTCAGTCACCTCGTCATCCTCCGATTCCTCAGTCTGCTCCCCCCTCGGAATTCCTCCCCTAACAACAACTTCACCACTGTCTGACAACCGTGTCTCCTCATCGTCTGACACCTTTTTACACACTTCTTCCACTAAGTCAACATTGTCATCATCATCATCACCCACAGACTGCGACAGTTGGAAAACTTGGGCATCGGGAACGAGGTCAGCAGCAACCTGAGAAGTGGTTTGGGACTCTGGGAAGGGTCCAGAAAACAGTTCCTCAGAGAATGCCGGATCGCATTCCAAATTTTCCTGGGAGGGGGCAGACTGGGGGGAAGGAAGTTGAGGTGGAGGAGCCAGAGGAGTGCTCCCTTGGGTAACGTGGGTGTACTGCGTGGAAGACTGACTGGTGGACAAATTACTTGAAGCATTGTCCACAATCCACGAGATCAGCTGTTCACACTGTTGTGGTTTCAACAGTCCTCTACCACGTGTCCCTGTAAGTTGAGACATGAAGCTAAGGAGTGTAGCTCTGCGGCGTTCCACAGCTCCCTCATCAGCAGGTACTGTCTCACCCTGCCCAGGACCACGGCCTCTGCCCCCTGCAGTAATTGAATGCCCACGCCCACGCCCTCGTCCTCGACCCTTAGCCCTGGGGTTCAACATTTTCTGTATATAAGTGTATGATATAAAAAAAATAAAATAAACGGGCCTGGTGTACTGAAACCCACAAACTTTTTCAGTCTGGTTTAATTAAGTAACGTACAGAAAGTGTCACCTGGACAGAATATACGGATTGGAGCGAGTGTGCTGAACTGTGACACACAGAAAGGTTACACGCAGCTGAGTAAAATGGATTTGTATCACTGAGCTAAAACAACAAAAAAAATAATTTTTTTTTTATATTTTTTTTTTAGTTTTGTTTTTTTGGGAACGTGACCTGCAGAAACTATCGTAGAGCTGACTGACACCCTAACGACGGTGGCTATTTAGACTGCGACCCAGACAAATGTCGCACAGAGATTATTAGGATCAAGCTGTATACGTTATTGGTAGTAAATGACTTGGTTGTATTCTGTGACGTACAGAAAGTGTCACCTGGACAGTATATACGGATTGGAGCGAGTGTGCTGAACTGTGACACACAGAAAGGTTACACGCAGCTGAGTAAAATGGATTTGTATCACTGAGCTAAAACAACTAAAAAAGTAATTTTTTTATATATTTTGTTTTAAATATATATTTTTTTTAATTTTGTTTTTTTGGGAACGTGACGTGCAGGAACTATCGGAGACCTAACTCACACCCTGTTAACGGTGGCTATTTAGACTGCGACCCAGACAAATGTCGCACAGAGATTTTTATGATCAAGCTGTATACGTTATTGGTAGCAAATAACTTGGTTATATTCTGTGACGTACAGAAAGTGTTACCTGGACAGTATATACGGATTGGAGTGAGTGTGCTGAACTGTGACACACAGAAAGGTTACACGCAGCTGAGTAAAATGGATTTGTATCACTGAGCTAAAACAACTAAAAAACTAATTTTTTTATATATTTTGTTTTTTATATATTTTTTTTAATTTTGTTTTTTTGGGAACGTGACGTGCAGGAACTATCGGAGACCTTACTCACACCCTGTTAACGGTGGCTATTTAGACTGTGACCTAGACAAATGTCGCACAGAGATTTTTAGGATCAAGCTGTATACGTTATTGGTAGCAAATGACTTGGTTGTATTCTGTGACGTACAGAAAGTGTGACCTGGACAGTATATACGGATTGGATCGAGTGTGCTGAACTGTGACACACAGAAAGGTTACACGCAGCTGAGTAAAATGGATTTGTATCACTGAGCTAAAACAACAAAAAAAAATAATTTTTTTTAATATGTTTTTTTTTTAGTTTTGTTTTTTTGGGAACGTGACTTGCAGGAACTATCGGAGACCTAACTCACACCCTGTTAACGGTGGCTATTTAGACTGTGACCCAGACAAATGTCGCACAGAGATTTTTAGGATCAAGCTGTATACGTTATTGGTAGCAAATGACTTGGTTGTATTCTGTGACGTACAGAAAGTGTCACCTGGACAGTATATATGGATTGGAGTGAGTGTGCTGAACGGTTCCACACTGCTGTGTGCAATGGATTTGTATCACTGAGATATGACATAAAAAAAGGGGTTATATATGGCGATAGCTGCACTACTAGTGCCAGCCAGCCAGCCAAGCCAGGAGACCAAAAAAAAATGTCTTCTAGCCCTTAGAAGGGCTGTTGGGTTCTTTGTGGGTGATTCCTGCCTAACAGAGAACTAAATGCAGGCCCTAACACTGTCCCCGAAGCGCAGCAGCTCTATCCCTAACGACATCCAGACGGCATCTGAGCCGGGCACCGCGGCCAGTCACTAGTATATTCCAGGGTCACCTGATCAGGCCAGCCAACCCCTGCTATCGACATGTAAGGGCCCCACGTGATGCTGGGTGTACCGTAGAGTCTCCTGGCTTGTGATTGGCTGTGTTTATAGGCGCCAAAAAAGCACGATGCGGAAGTTGCCATTTCCTCGAGTATGGCGAGATACTCGTCCGAGCAGCGAGCACTTACGAGTACCCTAATACTCGAACGAGCACCAAGCTCGGATGAGTATGCTCGCTCATCTCTAATCACAAGGCATGAGGAAATTCAGCTTCTTGATGAATTAAACTTTCCCTGAAATTCGGATCAAAGTTCACTTCAGATACTTTGATTTGCTCAATCCTAAAAGCCATCAAAGGAGGCAATATGGACAATCAGAATACCTTGTATTAACTTTGTCTACGTGATAAATACCGTTTGCTGAAATGAAACAACCCCTCTAAAGGCTATGTATACCTTTGGGGCAATTTTCTTATTCTACTGTTCTTATTTTGAACCAAAAAAGTATTTTTTTTTCAATTGCTCTTTATTAAAAATATGGAATCCTTTTTTGCGTACAGAGCTGAGGTGCTGTAGTAGCAGCTTCTTGATTTTATCTCTTTTTCGTCAGTTGCAGAGCTGACGGACTCCTCTTCTCTGCTCTCTGACATTATAAACACTTATTATAGCTCAATCCTTATCTTACTGATAAGAATGTGGCTTAAATAAGTGTTTATGACCTCTTAGTAGTTTAGAGATAAAGGTTATTAGTAGAGATGAGCGAGCATGCTCGTCCGAGCTTGGTGCTCGTTCGAGTATTACGGTACTCGTAAGTGATCGCTGCTCGGACGAGTATCTCGCCATGCTCGAGGAAATAGCAACTTCCGCATTGTGCATTTTTGGCGCCTATAAACTCACAAGCCAATCACAAGCCAGGAGACTCTGCGGTACACCCAGCATCACGTGGGGCCCTTACATGTCGATAGCAGGGGTTGGCTGGCCGGATCAGGTGACCCTGGAATATACTAGTGACTGCCCGCGGTGCTCGGCTCAGATGCTGTCTGGATTTCGTTAGGGATAGAGCTGCTGCTTTTCAGGGAGAGTGTTAGGGCCTGCATTTAGTTCTTTGTTAGGCAGGAGTGATCTCAAAAGAACCCAACAGCCCTTCTAAGGGCTACAAGACATTTGTTTTTTGTTTCCTGGCTTGGCTGGCTGGCTGGCACTAGTAGTGCAGCTATCGCCATACCTAACCCTTTTTTTTTTTTTTTAATTGTTATATCTAAGTGATACAAATCCATTTCATACAGCAGTGTGGAACCATTCTGTGCGTCACAGTTCAGCTGTCCACTCACTACAATCCGTATTTTCTGTCCAGGTGACACATTCTGTACATCACTTAATCCATCAAGGTCTTTTGCTCTCACTTATATAGCTTGATCACAAAAATCTCTGTGCGACATTTGTCTGGGTCGCAGTCAAAATAGCCACCGTCAGCAGGGTGTGAGTTAGGTCTACGATAGTTTCTGCACATCACGTTCCAAAAAAAAGAAAACTAAAAAAAAAAATATTTAAAAAAAAATATTTAAAAAAAATAGTTTTTTGTTGTTTTATCTCAGTGATACGAATCCATTTCACACAGCTGTGTGGAACCATTCTGTGTGTCACAGTTCAGCTGTCCACTCACTACAATCCGTATTTTCTGTCCAGGTGACACTTTCTGTACGTCACTTAATCCAACAAGGTCTTTTGCTCTCACTTATATAGCTTGATCACAAAAATCTCTGTGCGACATTTGTCTGGGTCGCAGTCAAAATAGCCACCGTCAGCAGGATGTGAGTTAGGTCTATGATAGTTTCTGCCTGTCACGTTCCAAAAAAAACAAAACTAAAAAAAAAATATAAAAAAAATATATATATAAAAAAAATAGTTTCTTTGTTGTTTTAGCTCACTGATACAAATCCATTTCACACAGCTGCGTGGAACCATTCTGTGTGTCACAGTTCAGCTGTCCACTCACTACAATCCATATTTTCTGTCCAGGTGACACTTTCTGTACGTCACTTAATCCAACAAGGTCTTTTGCTCTCACTTATATAGCTTGATCACAAAAATCTCTGTGCGACATTTGTCTTGGTCGCAGTCAAAATAGCCACCGTCAGCAGGTTGTGAGTTAGGTCTATGATAGTTTCTGCACGTCACGTTCCAAAAAAAACAAAACTAAAAAAAAATATATAAAAAAAATAGTTTTTTTGTTGTTTTATCTAAGTGATACGAATCCATTTCACACAGCTGCGTGGAACCATTCTGTGTGTCACACTTCAGCTGTTCACTCACTACAATCCGTATTTTCTGTCCAGGTGACACTTTCTGTACATCACTTAATCCAACAAGGTCTTTTGCTCTCACGTATATAGCTTGATCACAAAAATCTCTGTGCGACATTTGTCTGGGTCGCAGTCAAAATAGCCACAGTCAGCAGGGTGTGAGTTAGGTCTACGATAGTTTCTGCACGTCACGTTCCAAAAAAAACAAAACTAAAAAAAAATATTAAAAAAAAATATTTTGTTTGTTGTTTTATCTCAGTGATACGAATCCATTTCACACAGCTGCGTGGAACCATTCTGTGTGTCACAGTTCAGCTATCTACTCACTACAATCTGTATTTTCTGTCCAAGTGACACTTTCTGTACGTCACTTAATTACACCAGACTGAACAATTTTGTGGGTTTCAGTACAGCAGGCCCATTTATTTTTTGTTTTGTTATATAATACACTTATATACAGAAAATGTTGAACCCCAGGGCTAAGGGTCGAGGACGAGGGCATGGGCATTCAATTACTGCAGGGGGCAGAGGCAGTGGACCTGGGCAGGGTGAGACAGTACCTGCTGATGAGGGAGCAGGGGAACGCCGCAGAACTACACTCCCTAGCTTCATGTCTCAACTTACAGGGACACGTGGTAGAGGACTGTTGAAACCACAACAGTGCGAACAGCTGATGTCGTGGATTGAGGACAATGCTTCAAGTAATTTGTCCACCAGTCAGTCTTCCACGCAGTCTACCCACGTTACTCAAGTGAGCACTCCTCTGGCTCCTCCACCTCAACCTCCTTCCCCCCAGTCTGCCCCCCGCCCAGGAAAATTTGGAATGCGATCCGGCATACTCTCAGGAACTGTTTTCTGGACCCTTCCCAGAGTCACAAACCACTTCTCAGGTTGCTGCTGACCTCGTTCCCGATGCCCAAGTTTTCCAACTGTCGCAGTCTGTGGGTGATAATGATGATGACAATGTTGACTTAGTGGAAGAAGTGTGTAAAAAGGTGTCAGACGATGAGGAGACACGGTTGTCAGACAGTGGTGAAGTTGTTGTTAGGGGAGGAATTCCGAGGGGGGAGCAGACTGAGGAATCAGAGGATGACGAGGTGACTGACCCAAGCTTTGTTGATATGCCGAGTGAAGACAGTGCTTCTGAGGCGGAGGCGAGTGCTACAACAGAACAGGTTGTAAGAGGCAGTGGTTTGGCCAGAGGGAGAAGCAGGGCCAGAGCTGGTGCATCAGCAGCAACTGTTTCACGTAGTGAAGCTCCCGTGGCGAGGCCTAGATGTTCGCACGTCTGGAGTTTCTTTAAAGAAAGTGAGGATGACCGACGGACTGTGGTGTGCAACCTGTGCCACACCAGGATCAGCAGGGGTGCCACCACTACTAGCCTAACCACCACCAGCATGCGCAGGCATATGAGTGCTAAACACCCCACTCAATGGAACCAAGGCCGTTCACCACCTCCTGCAGGTCACGCCACTGCTCCTTCCCCTGTGTCACTCGCTGCCTCTGCTAGTCAACCCCCTGCATCACTCGCTGCCTCTGCTAGTCAACCCCCTGCCCAGGACCGCCGGAAAACCACACCTTCACCTCCACGATCCTCCACAGTGTCCACCAATGTGTCCCAGCGCAGCGTTCAGCTGTCTTTCCAGCAGACGCTGGAGCGCAAAAGGAAATACAGTTCCACCCACCCACATGCCCAAGCCCTCAACGTCCACATCTCCAAATTGCTGAGCCTGGAGATGCTGCCCTATAGGCTGGTAGAGACCGAGGCCTTTCGCAATCTCATAGAGGTGGCTGCCCCTCGGTATTCAGTCCCCAGCCGCCACTATTTTTCCCGATGTGCCATCCCAGCCCTACACCAGCACGTGTCACAGAACATCATCCGTGCCCTGACCAACGCTGTTTCTGAGAAGGTCCACCTAACCATGGACACATGGACAAGTGCTGCAGGGCAGGGACACTATATCTCACTGACGGCACATTGGGTTAACTTGGTGGAGGCTGGGACTGAGACTGACCCTGTGGCCGCTCATGTACTGCCCACACCGAGGATTGCGGGGCCTACCTCGGTCACGGTCTCCCAGACGTACTATGCCTCCTCCTCCGACCCCTCCTCCTCCACCGAATTACCATCCGTGGGCACGGCGCCTTCAGTCGGTAGCTCTAGGCGCAGCAGCAAGTGCCGTGGGTAAGCGCCAGCAGGCGGTGCTCAAACTGCTGAGGCTTAGGTGACAAAAGGCCACACCGCCCAAGAGCTGTTACAGGGCATCACGGCGCAGACCGATGTGTGGCTGGCACCGCTGAACCTCAAGCCAGGCATGGTTGTGTGTGACAACGGGCGTAACCTGGTGGCGGCTCTGCAACTCGGCAGACTGACACATGCCATGCCTGGCCCACGTGTTCAATCTAATAGTTAAGCGTTTCCTCAAGACATACCCCAATCTGTCTGATTTGCTCACCAAGGTGCGCCGCATCTGTGCGCATTTCCGCAAGTCCACCACAGATGCTGCCACTCTCAGGGCAGCGCAGCGCCGCCTTACAACTGCCCGCTCACCGACTGTTGTGCGACGTGCCCACAAGATGGAATTCGACATTAAACATGTTATCCAGAGTTTACCAGCAGCGCAGAGCGATTGTAGACTGCCAGATGTCAACTTCCACAAGAACTGGTAGTCAGGTCAGTCAGATTCCTCAAGTCTACAATGAGGAGTGGACGTGGATGTCTGATATCTGCCAGGTGTTGAGCAACTTTGAGGAGTCAACACAGATGGTCAGCGGCGATGCCGCCATTATCAGCCTCACCATCCCGCTGCTTTGCCTGTTGAAAAACTCACTGCTCAGCATGAAGTCGGATGCTTTGCGCTTGTCACAAGAGACGGTGGTGGAAGATACGTCGCTTGATAGCCAGAGCACCCTCCGGTCTGTTTCTCAGCACGTATCGGAGGAGGGGGATGAGGATGAGGAGGAAGAGGAGGAGAATGTCTGCGAGACAGAAGAGGGTACCAGTGCTCAGTCCTTCTTAACTCTTGAGCGTGTATGGGCTGAAGAGCAGGAGGAGGGGAGGAGGAGGAGGAAATGGAGAGTCAGGTCAGTGAGGAGAGGGAATTCTTGCGTATTGGGACTCTGGCGCACATGGCAGACTTCATGTTAGGCTGCCTATCCCGTGACCCTCGTGTTAGAAGCAGTTTTTCAAACACCGATTACTGGGTGTTCACTCTCCTGGACCCACGGTATAAGCAAAACCTTTCCACTCTCATCTCTGCAGAGGAAAGGAGTCTGAGAGTGAATAGATATCAACAGGCCCTGGTGCACAAGCTGAAAAAATTCTTCCCATCTGACGCCGCTAGTGGCAGAGGGCATGGTTCTGTGGGCCAAGTAGCGGGGGAGAGGAGGCGAGCAGGCAGCTTGTCCAGCACTGGCAGGGGAACGCTCTCCAAGGCCTTTGCCACTTTTATGTCACCCCAGCAAGACACTGTCACCTGTCCCCAGTCTAGGCAGAGTAGGGGGGAGCTGTACAGAAAGATGGTGAGAGAGTACCTAGCTGACCATACCAACGTCTGTAGCGATCACTCTGCTCCATACAACTACTGGGTTTCAAAGCTGGACACGTGGCCTGAACTGGCGCTGTACGCCTTGGAGGTGCTGGCCTGCCCTGCCGCTAGCATGCTTTCAGAGCGGGTATTCAGTGCAGCTGGTGGGCGTCATCACCGATAAGTGTACACGCCTGTCAACTGGACAGCGCTGACAGGCTGACGCTTATTAAAATGAAACAAAGCCTGGATTTCACCGGAATTCAAATCTCCTCCGGGGGAAAGCAGCTAAAGATTTAAATAACTTATGTATCCGATTCCTCTTCTCTAGTCCTCCTACTCCTCCTCCTTGTCGTCTTTGCCTAACGCTGACCAAAAAAACGCCATTTTTTAGAGGTCCAACTGGCACTCTTTTACCACAATTTTTCAGGAGGGCCCCCTACAGGCCCTCTCTTCAAACAATTTTCCGGAGGTCAACCTACAGGCCCTCTCTCTAAATAATTTTTCTGGAGGTCCACCTACAGGCCCTCTCTCAAACAATTTTTCCAGAGGTCCACCTACAGGCCCTCTCTCCAAACAATTTTTTCCAGACGTCCCCACCTACAGGTCCCTCTCTCCAAACAATTTTTCCAGAGGTCCACCTACAGGCCCTCTCTCTAAACAATTTTTCAGGAGGTCCACCTACAGGCCCTCTCTCCAAACAATTTTTCTACAGGCCCTTCAATAATTTTTCCGAGTCACCTACATGCCCCTCTCAAACATACGTCTTTTTTCTATCTTTCTCTCTTATAATATATATAGAAAAAGTGTACGGTTCGGTAGCTCTCTCAGTGTGCTATGTATATAATGGAGGGTGCTCTATCTTTAAAGGTCACCCAAAACCTTTTATTGTAATGAAAGAAAAAGTATATAAAGATGGTAGGCACACCTCTCACTAGTCTGCATAGAAAAATAATATTTAATCATGCACATCAAATATAAACATTCATAAAAAAAATACAGTTGTTAAAAAAATCCACAAAAAACACAAATAATTAAAAATAAAAAAATAAAATGTACATATATAAATATCCAGACATAAATGTCTCTATTTGTATAATGATATATATTGATATCCTTTTTTTGGTGAGTTTTGTCCTCGTTTAATTTAGTGTGACTTGATGTAATATCGCACTTACTGAAAATCCTTTCTTTTATGGCATAAAACAACCATCAGCCCTTTAGTGACTAAGTACTGTTCTCATTAATCCAGTTTTATAAGCAATAATATTGGCAGTAATATTGGTAGATACTGTTCTCACGATCCAGTTATATACATAATAGCATTTACGATGGTATATCCAAACGTAGGATCGTTACAGCAGAGTAGCGATTCACACTGTGATGGTAATATATAGATGATAGGTTATTTGTTTTGTTACTCACGTCCCGGAGTGGTTCTGTGTGCTGTATTCACCGCTCTACGTCCTCTCCACGGGATACCGTTATAGTTTGTGTGCACTCTCTTGCTCTCATTCGGAAACAAAGCTCAAACAATTGTTGGTTCCACACGTGTTTCGGGAGAAAACTCAGTTCCTTACCGATTGAGACGTCTTTGTAATACTTGAATGACTAGTCAATCTTCTTAGGCATGCCTTGCTCTAATACTTTATCGGGGTACTCTCACTTAAACCATACGCGTTTCGGTGTTTCCAACACCTTCCTCAGTGGTGATATCTACCCCTTTTCTTTTCTTGTCAGTTTAAATAGTTTTCCTTTACCAAAGACCGGACCGGATTTTTTCAAAAAGAGACTGCCGTGCAAGTAATCCACAAAAAGTGGAATGACAGGATACCTTTTTCTGTTAAAATACATTTTTCTACTCACTTATTCATAATAAATTTTCTTGAGACATATACAATAATATAAATATGTTTGATAACAAACCAAGATTTCTCAAAAAGGAAATAATTCCTACATGCGTTTTTTATTTTATTGATGCGGTTTTCATTGCGTTTTTATGGGAAAGCGTTTTTTGTTTCTAAATTGCCACATTCTCACTCTCTTGATATTACATATCATACATTTTACTTATAGATCTCCACAAAACTGACAGATGTTTTCAAACATTTCAATCTCTAATGATATCCATTCATATCTAACTATAATATTCAATTATGTGATAGAAGAAGGGGAGAAATGTAGGATAGGCGTGAGGCCTAGGGGTAAGGGGAGATCGAGGGGCCGAGGATGGATATACAGCCTAACCTCGATGTCCTCGTCAACCCCAGGCCCCCCACCTTATAAGAATCCAAAGATCTCAACCTCTGCATTTAACCCCTTTGGCATTAATGTTCCAAAATCAAAATACGTCTGGATTCTGCTCTTGACATTTTGGAGATATATAATTACCTCCTCTCCAATGTGGTTTGATTTTTTCTATAGCTGAGAATATAGTGCCTTTCGGATCTTTTTGTGATGTTCCTTATAATGTTTTGATAATGAATGTTTCTCATATCCATTGCGTATGTTATTTACATGTTCAGAGATCCTATTTTTTAGGGCCCTTTTCGTTTCTGCCAACATACTGTTTGCCGCAAGGACATTGAACTATGTAAATAACCCCCTCAGTGTTACATGTCAAAAACTCTTTTATGTTCCACTTAAAACTGTTGGATGTTGAGTTTATTTCTCCAATCTTTTTCTTATTTGATGCTATTTTACATCCACTACATTTTCCACATTTATAGAATCCCTTCATATTTGTCACATTGTCATTGAGGTTTCTTTTTTATCATTTGGCGAATTGTGGGCGCTATCTTTCCACTTATTGAAGGAGTTTTTGTATAAGTTATAATTGGGTTCTTTTGGTAACCTGTCCCCCTATTATTTTATCTTAAGTAACAAGTACAATGTTTTTTTTATGATTTTCTCTAAAATTTGTACTGAGAGTTATAGGGGAGGATCAATCTTGTTTCTTCCTGTTTATTTGTTCTCTCTTTTTCTTTATCTTTATTTTCAAAGAATGTGGACTTTCCCATTTTTGTCACTTTATCTCGTGCATCCATTAATTATAATCTCTGGATACTTTTTATCTAGGAATTCTCTCGCCATATTGTCAGCTTCCTATTAAAATCTGACTCTAAGGTACAGTTCCTTTTAATTCTTCGAAACTGGTTGACAGGAATATTGGTCAAACCATCTGGGGAGATGGCAGCTAGTGTATAATATATAGCTGTTTTTTTGCAAGTTACTTTTTGATATGTGCTGCACATTAATTTTTGTTCTTTAAACCGTAATTAGTAGGTCTAAGAATTCCACTTGGGATTTACTCGTCTTAGGGGTGAATATCAGACCCATATTATTCTCATTCAATGAAGACAGAAAGGTCCCTAGTTGTTCCTCCCTTTATCCCAAATAAAGAAAATATCATCAATATAGCGCCGCCAGAGTACCAGACCCCCCCCCAGCTCGGGTGATATGATGTCAGATTCCCATTTAGCCATAAATAAATTGGCATAGCTGGGGGCGAATCTGGTACCCATGGCGGTGCCCTTGATTTGCAAGTAAAAATCTCCATCAAACCAAAAATAATTGTGTGACAATATATGATGTATGCCTTCCAAAATATACTCAATTTGTTCTTGTTTGAAACCTCCTCTTTGATGTTGTAGTCTGTCTCTTAAAGCTTCTATGCCTTGTTCGTGGTCAATGACTGTATATAGAGCTGTTACATCCAATGTACCCAAAATCCAATGTGGATTGTATTTGAGATTCTCTATCAATGCAATGGAGAACACAAATGTTAGATCAGGTAACAGAAGAAATAAATCACTTAAAGAATGAAATAAATGAACTAACACAGGATGATGAGTATAAGAAATGGGAAACACGTATATGTAAAAGTTTAGATGACTTGGAGAAAGAAATTATACATAGAAAAATTAAAAAATTTAATAATATTAAACAATTAAATAGAGAAGAAGGTAAAGAAGTAAATCGGGCACAAAAAATGGAACACAAAAATAGAGGGGAACACCAACACCGAAATGAAGAAAAACATAGCTACAACACTGAAAGAGGGTATAATATACCAGTGAGTAACAGATTTGAACAATTATCAGATAGTCCTTTTTTAGACGGAACTCCGGCACATCACAAACCACGAGCACATTTTCAAAAGGAGGATTATGCGAGAGAAAAAACACAACACAGGGAAGAACATTATATACAAAAGAGGGAAAACCAGATGACAATAAATCACGGATACAATTTGAGATTCAGGGGGAGGAGCCCCATGGGATATCAGAGGAGGGACAGACACTATTCAGGGAGACAAACGAAAGAACAGACACAAACACAATATCACCACCAAAACTACTTAGGAAAAAGAGGAGAACACGAAGAGGACAGGGGGGAAAGAAACAACAGGAGGGACAAAAGGACACCAATGAGATTGATGAATCGAGCGCGATAGTAAATCTAAGCGCAATCACTTTAACAGATGCACAAAAAAGTCTGTTAAATAAGGGACTAAAATTCGCCCCCACTACTCCACTTAATAAGTTTGATGCCTATGTGGGCATAGAAAAATATTTAAGGAAATTATGCCTAAAGAAATATTATATTAAAAAATTAGGAGAAGAACAAATAAGATATCAATCAGAACCCCAATATATTGATTCAAAGTATCAACATACTAATTTGAAACCAAAATCAAAAATGTTCCCAAGGCAATGGATGGGTCAGGAATTGACTACTTTCAAAAAGAACGTAGAAACTGAATTAAGAAAGATAAAATACTCCCACAACAATTATAACAATTTAACTAGAAATGAGAAAATAGCATTAAAACAATTGGAACAAATGAAAGAAATCACCATTCGCCCCGCCGATAAAGGCGGAGCAATAGTCATACAGGATACCGGTAGTTATATGGAAGAATGTAGAAAACAATTAGGTGATAATGGTACTTATATGAAATTAAAAAAAGATCCAACAGAAGAGTACTTTCTAATACTAACTGAATATTGTAAAAAAGGTTTAAAAAATAAAATTTTGTCTGACCATGAATACAAGTATATTATGGGAACAGAGGGTAGATTGCCCGTTTTTTACACAATCCCGAAAATACACAAAGATCCCAACCGACCGCCAGGCCGCCCAATAATATCGGGGATTGGTTCGGTGACTTCAAATCTTTCCCAATACTTGGACCATTTATTGCAACCTATAGTGAAGGTAACTCCTTCATATACAAAAGATTCAACTCAAATTATTGCATTGATAGAGAATCTCAAATACAATCCACATTGGATTTTGGGTACATTGGATGTAACAGCTCTATATACAGTCATTGACCACGAACAAGGCATAGAAGCTTTAAGAGACAGACTACAACATCAAAGAGGAGGTTTCAAACAAGAACAAATTGAGTATATTTTGGAAGGCATACATCATATATTGTCACACAATTATTTTTGGTTTGATGGAGATTTTTACTTGCAAATCAAGGGCACCGCCATGGGTACCAGATTCGCCCCCAGCTATGCCAATTTATTTATGGCTAAATGGGAATCTGACATCATATCACCCGAGCTGGGGGGGGGTCTGGTACTCTGGCGGCGCTATATTGATGATATTTTCTTTATTTGGGATAAAGGGGAGGAACAACTAGGGACCTTTCTGTCTTCATTGAATGAGAATAATATGGGTCTGATATTCACCCCTAAGACGAGTAAATCCCAAGTGGAATTCTTAGACCTACTAATTACGGTTAAAGAACAAAAATTAATGTGCAGCACATATCAAAAAGTAACTGCAAAAAACAGCTATATATTATACACTAGCTGCCATCTCCCCAGATGGTTGACCAATATTCCTGTCAACCAGTTTCGAAGAATTAAAAGGAACTGTACCTTAGAGTCAGATTTTAATAGGGAAGCTGACAATATGGCGAGAGAATTCCTAGATAAAAAGTATCCAGAGATTATAATAATGGATGCACGAGATAAAGTGACAAAAATGGAAAGGTCCACATTCTTTGAAAATAAAGATAAAGAAAAAGAGAGAACAAATAAACAGGAAGAAACAAGATTGATCCTCCCCTATAACTCTCAGTACAAAATTTTAGAGAAAATCATAAAAAAACATTGGTACTTGTTACTTAACGATAAAATAATAGGAGACAGGTTACCAAAGAACCCAATTATAACTTATACAAAAACTCCTTCAATAAGTGGAAAGATAGCGCCCACAATTCGCCAAATGATAAAAAAAGAAACCTCAATGACAATGTGGACAAATATGAAGGGATTCTATAAATGTGGAAAATGTAGTGGATGTAAAATAGCATCAAATAAGAAAAAGATTGGAGAAATAAACTCAACATCCAACAGTTTTAAGTGGAACATAAAAGAGTTTTTGACATGTAACACTGAGGGGGTTATTTACATAGTTCAATGTCCTTGCGGCAAACAGTATGTTGGCAGAACGAAAAGGGCCCTAAAAAATAGGATCGCTGAACATGTAAATAACATACGCAATGGATATGAGAAACATTCATTATCAAAACATTATAAGGAACATCACAAAAAGATCCGAAAGGCACTATATTCTCAGCTATAGAAAAAATCAAACCACATTGGAGAGGAGGTAATTATATCTCCAAAATGTCAAGAGCAGAATCCAGACGTATTTTTGATTTTGGAACATTAATGCCAAAGGGGTTAAATGCAGAGGTCGAGATCTTTGGATTCTTATAAGGTGGGGGCCTGGGGTTGACGAGACATCGAGGTTAGGCTGTATATCCATCCTCGGCCCCTCGATCTCCCCTTACCCCTAGGCCTCACGCCTATCCTACATTTCTCCCCTCTTCTATCACATAATTGAATATTATAGTTAGATATGAATGGATATCATTAGAGATTGAAATGTTTGAACATCTGTCAGTTTTGTGGAGATCTATAAGTAAAATATATGATATGTAATATCAAGAGAGTGAGAATATGGCAATTTAGAAACAAAAAACGCTTTCCCATAAAAACGCAATGAAACCGCATCAATAAAATAAAAAACGCATGTAGGAATTATTTCCTCTTTTTGAGAAATCTTGGTTTGTTATCAAACATATTTATATTATTGTATATGTCTCAAGAAAATTTATTATGAATAAGTGAGTAGAAAAATGTATTTTAACAGAAAAAGGTATCCTGTCATTCCACTTTTTGTGGATTACTTGCACGGCAGTCTCTTTTTGAAAAAATCCGGTCCGGTCTTTGGTAAAGGAAAACTATTTAAACTGACAAGAAAAGAAAAGGGGTAGATATCACCACTGAGGAAGGTGTTGGAAACACCGAAACGCGTATGGTTTAAGTGAGAGTACCCCGATAAAGTATTAGAGCAAGGCATGCCTAAGAAGATTGACTAGTCATTCAAGTATTACAAAGACGTCTCAATCGGTAAGGAACCGAGTTTCTCCCGAAACACGTGTGGAACCAACAATTGTTTGAGCTTTGTTTCCCGAATGAGAGGCAAGAGAGTGCACACAAACTATAACGGTATCCCGTGGAGAGGACGCAGAGCGGTGAATACAGCACACAGAACCACTCCGGGACGTGAGTAACAAAACAAATAACCTATCATCTATATATTACCATCACAGTGTGAATCGCTACTCTGCTGCAACGATCCTACGTTTGGATATACCATCGTAAATGCTATTATGTATATAACTGGATCGTGAGAACAGTACCTACCAATATTACTGCCAATATTATTGCTTATAAAACTGGATCATGAGAACAGTACTTAGTCACTAAAGGGCTGATGGTTGTTTATGTCATAAAAGAAAGGATTTTCAGTAAGTGCGATATTACATCAAGTCACACTAAATTAAACGAGGACAAAACCCACCAAAAAAGGATATCAATATATATCATTATACAAATAGAGACATCTATGTCCGGATATTTATATATGTACATTTTATTTCTTTATTTTTAATTATTTGTGTTTTTGTGGATTTTTTAACAATTGTATTCTTTTTATGAATGTTTATATTTGATGTGCATGATTAAATATTATTTTTTCTATGCAGACTAGTGAGAGGTGTGCCTACCATCTTTATATATTTTTCCGGATAGCTGCCATATACGGTATTAAACTGAGAAGAATACATTGAACACATGCCACACTTGATCGAGCTCATAATTTACAACTGTACCGGTTGATGCTAAATTTTTAAGTTGGGGTCCTGCGTCGTCATTCGAACTCCATCCGGCTGTTGTCACCACCACACACGCTAGCCCAGGGGGCACTCCTCTGGCTCTGCCAGCTCAACCTCATTCCCCCCAGCCTGCCCCCCACCTACAGGCCCTCTCTCCAAACAATTTACGTCTTTTTCCTATCTTTCTCTCTCTCCAAACTATTTTTCCGGATAGGTGCCATATACGGTATTAAACTGAGTAGTATACATAGAACACATACCACACTTGATCAATCTCATAATTGACAATTGTACCAGTTGATGCTAAATTTTTAAGTTGGGGTCCTGCGTCGTCATTCGAACGCCATCCGGCTGTTGTCACCACCACACACGCTAGCCCAGGGGGCACTCCTCTGGCTCTTCCAGCTCAACCTCCTTCCCCTCAGCCTGCCCCCCACCTACAGGCCCTCTCTCCAAACAATTTACCCGGGTAGGGGACGTATTAGATATTGTACTGATTTTTTTTGGTTCTTCTTTTAATTGTCTCCTGCGATAGACGGGAATCGAACCCGGGTCAACTGCTTGGGAAGCAGCTATGCTCACCACTTTACCACCAACAGCCACAGCAACTGATAAGAAGAGATACTAAACTTGATGTCAGCCAACATTTCGACAATCGATAACCCGAAACGGGTCCACCGTCGAGCCCGGCGTTTGGCCACCCTGAACATTTCACATACTCTGACCGAGTCTGACCCTGGGGCCGCTCATGTACTGCCCACTTGGAGGATGCT
The DNA here is from genome assembly GCA_900303285.1 of Rhinella marina. NCBI lineage: Eukaryota > Metazoa > Chordata > Amphibia > Anura > Bufonidae > Rhinella > Rhinella marina. The sequence continues at coordinate 21,004 of ONZH01009591.1, forward strand.
TCACCTCCTGCTACCTCAGTCTAACTCGTTCACTCTGTTGTCACCACCATGCTGCGTCTGGCTAAATTTTTGGGTGGCTCACCTGCTACATCATGTAACTTGGTAACTTGTTGGTGTCACCACCGTGCTGTGTCAGGCTTATGCCTGCATCGTGTGGCTGGGGATAGGAGAGCAGTGCCAGCATGGGCATGGGTGATGGACCTTCGTTGCACCTAGTTGGGTGCTTCCCTATATATTCCCACCATGCCCGCCATGGGTTGTACATTAACTAATAACAGGGAAAACAAATAAAATATTTTACAGAAGGGTCAACTACAGACACTCCTAAACAATTATACATGAGGGAGTGTCTCCCCGTCTGCCATCGTGTTCGGTCAGGCTGTCAGTAGGTACACCACCTCTGTTGTCCGCAGAAGCAGCCACTATGAGGAAGGCCACGGCGAGAACATCCCCTTTTCAATTGAGAGCAAGTGTAGAATTGTAGGAGGATGACACTTTTCTTCCGCAGTGGATTCACCTTACCCTTTATCATTGCCAGACAACAGTTAGTGAAAAAGTAATTGGCAATGATGAAGAAAATGTAACGGTGCAGTGGACCGTCTGTGACGCAAAACCTATATATTCCCACCATGCCAGCCATGGGTTGTACATTAACTAATAACAGGGGAAAAAAAATATTTTACAGGAGGGTCAACCGCAGACACTCCTAAACAATTTTACATGAGGGAGTGTCTCCCCGTCTGCCATCGTGTTCGGTCAGGCTGTCAGTAGGTACACCACCTCTGTTGTCCGCAGAAGCGGCCACTATGAGGAAGGCCACGGCGAGAACATCCCCTTTTCAATTGAGAGCAAGTGTAGAATTGTAGGAGGATGACACTTTTCTTCCGCAGTGGATTCACCTTACCCTTTATCATTGCCAGACAACAGTTAGTGAAAAAGTAATTGGCAATGATGAAGAAAATGTAACGGTGCAGTGGACCGTCTGTGACGCAAAACCTATATATTCCCACCATTCCAGCCATGGGTTGTACATTAATTAATAACAGGGAAAACAAATAAAATATTTTACAGAAGGGTCAACTACAGACACTCCTAAACAATTTTTTAGGAGGGTCAACTTCGGACACTCCAAAACAAATTTTTTGGAGGCTCGCCTACAGACATTTGACTGCTACCTCAATCTAACTTGGTCACTTGTTGGTGTCACTACGCTGTTACCATGATGTGTCAGGCTTAAGCCTGCATCGTGGGGAGGGGGATAGCACAGCAGTGCTAGCATGAGCAGTGGTGTCATCTGCAGGCGGTGATGGACCTTCGTTGCACCTAGTTGGGTGCTTCCCTAACATGTGATGGGTATTTGCCTCGCCTTTCTTGGTCTGGGTGAGCACAATTGCCATGAGGGTAACCACCAGGCTGTTGCCTGAGAATTTGGGGTAATGGTGGGATTAGGCAGCCTCAGAGGCATCCATGCATGCTGCCCCTGCTGTTTCCTGTCCATTTCCGTGGTGTTTCCATCATTTTCTGAGGTTTCCAGGTTTTCACCCAGCCTTCCCTAGGCAGAGCCTTGGTCCCCTGCAAAAATGCTCGAGTCTCCCATTGACTTCAATGAGGTTCGTTATTCGAAACGAGCACCCGAGCATGGGGAAAAGTTCGAGCATTTTAGTGCTCGCTCATCTCTAGTTATTAGTTGACTGGAAAGTACCAGTCACACAGTTAGAAAAACAGTTAACCCCTTGTGACAGAATGGCTCAATATTTTTAATAAAGGCCAATTGAAAATTAGATTTTTAGCCAAAAATGAGTAAAATGCAATCATAAACAAAAATTGCCTAAAAAGGTATACATAGCCTTTAAGGTGGTTTCATATGCAGTATTCTTTTTTAATATACCATTACAGTTTTTTTGCAGGGGTCTTTTTTTAGCTGAAGCCAGAAGTGGATTCAAAAGGAATAAGAACTATGAGGGAAGGACTTACACATCTTTTTCCTGCTGGATCCACTTCTGGCTTTGGCTAAAAAAAATTGCATCAAAACCATGATGCGATTGTCTGTGTGTGCGAAACTAACCCTAAAGGGAATCCATCACCATGTTAATTCTGCTGTAAGAGAAGCATAAACTGGTGACCTAAATTGAGATTCTAATTTGTTAGTTTGGGGCTCGATAATTTCCCTCTATGTTTTGCCATTACTCAGTGCTTTACTATGTAAGTAAGCTACATACCAATTACTTTTAAAAATGCCTATGTTTTAACAAAAAAGGAAACAAATCACTCTGGTTCCATTATGAATAACTTGGACATATTCTAAGAAATAGGAGTAAAGCAAACATCAATTATATATATGAAAAGTGGTGTAAAGTAGAACTGGCTTAGTTGCCCATAGCAACTAATCAGATCCCGCCTTTTATTTTTCAGCGCTTCTTTGGAAAATGAAAGGTGGAAGCTGATTGGTTGCTATAGGCAACTAAGCCAATGTTCCTGTACACCATTTTCATAAATTTCCCCCATTGCATAGAATTGACACTGAATAGAAATGTACAGTATGTAATCATGGGGAGGCTGGTCACATGATCAAGCCCCTGGGTGTAACGAGTCTCAGCACAACCCTGATTCTTTGGGCGAGGACACCATTCATTACAAGTTTCAGATGAAAGTATTTAATTTAAACTACATTTGTGATATACTTTTTGCAATATTTAGTTTTGTAATATTGTTTTGCTCCCATTTTCCTTACGAAATGAGCACTTGAAGATCAGGTACTTTGGAAACTGTACACTCATACTCCTCTGACATGTCAATGGATATATGGATGTAAAGATTCCCTTGCACCGCAGCCCCACTGTGAGATCTATAGACCAGTGTACAAATTTGAATCCCCTATTGATACCTGAACTTCAGGTGCCTATTTGGTAAGGTAAACAGAAAAAATCCTAATAAAAAATCCTAATAATATCGAAAAATAAATAAAGTATATTACAAACATTCATTATCTGACATTTACAATAGTTATGAAAAATTGTTTTTAAAGTTTTAGGTACTGTACACTTTAATTACCCACACCAAGTGTTTGCCTTCTTTAGTTCATATTTACCAATCTAAGGGCTGTTTCACACGGGCGAGTCCACTATGGGAATCATACTCTGTGAGTGTGATCCTCTGCTCTGGACTTGCAGGAGCGCACGTCATTATACTGATTTATGCTCCATTCACACATCCTGATAATGTGTCCGCATCCGTTACGCAATTTTGCAGAATGGGTGCAAACCCATTCATTTTCAATGGGGCCGCAAAAGATGCGGACGGCACACAGTGTACCGTCTGCATCCGCACTTCCGGTCCGCGGCCCCGCAAAAAAATAGAGCATGTCCTATTCTTTTCCGCATGCACGGACAAGAGAAGGCATTTCTATTATACAGCTGGCCATGACCAGTGTCTGTGTTTTGCAGATCCGCAATGACATATGGACGTGTGAATGAAGCCTTATAATGCTGTGTGCCTCTGTTTGACCTTACTTCTACAGGATCATAGTGGCATAAAGCTGTTAGTATGATTTGGTAGCAAAAAGGTCAAGCAGAGTCACATAGCATTATAAATCAGTGCCGTGCACTCTTGCAAGTCCAGAACGGAGGATCACGCTCAAACACAGAGTGTGATTCCTGCAATGGACTCACTGGTGTGAAACAGTCTTTAGTGTATCTAGATTTTGGCAAAAAATTGCAACAAAATGTGAGCCAATTTGGTGCATATAGATTTAGAGAAATTATCTGGGCTTAGTCAAAAAGAGGGGGAGACTTACTGGAAATGGAGTGTGACTTTTTGGAAAAGTCGGCATGGCCTAAGATCTATGTATAATTTTGTGCCAAAATTGGACCACAATTGTGGCATAAGGTTCTGGCAATGTAAGCCAACCAATAGTTGGTATAGAGTTAGACATAAGTGTCTAGTCATATACCAAATTCATCATCCATTGCCTAAGGGGATAATGTATCATTTATTATGCAACTTTTTGCTCTTTTTTGGCTCGTCTGCTTGGTTTGAAACCATTTTTTTGAACAAATTTAAATAATATTGCAGATCTTTTTAAATTTGTCACAGAAAATACTTGTATGCAATATATTTTTTATTATGCTCTGTTCTTGCACGTATGACATAGCTTTGGCAGTCAGCCCACATACACTGCAACACTGATGCTTTCCATGGATGAAGTTGTTTGCACTGTGCAGCCCTGGTAAGTAGGGATGAACAAATCAACTTCGGTTGGAACATCTGAAGTCGATTCACATAGAAATTAGTTAGAATACTGTACAGAGCGAGTGCTCTGTACAATATTAGAATGTATTGGCTCCTATGAGCCGAAGTTATTACTTCACGAAGTCTCACGAGACTTCGGGTAATAGCAAATTAATGTCTACTGTTAAAAACCTTTTACCGAACTCGGTTTCGGTTCCCAGTGGTACCCAAAGTCCCAAAGTATTATTGCTGGCAGATGCTGCGATCAGCTATGAACACGGCATCTAAGGGGTAAAATGACGGGGAGCAGCGCAATCTCCACTCCCTTTTATTGCACCCACTACTTACAAAGAAATGCACTTTGTGATGAAGTAATTTGTCGTGAAGCAAATTTTTTTTTTAAATTTGGCAAAGCAGACGAATCGAATTTTTCAATACTTTGCTCATCACTAATTATAAACATGACCTCAACAAAAGATATTTTAGAGAGTGCTGTACAGTCATCTTACATATTGTGGCAGTGGAGCTGCCATATGAGGGCCATATGAGAGACATTAAAAGGGTGCATCTCACCCAGAGAAAGGCTGGTAATGAGGTAATTAGCAGCCAGCTGAGGAGCTCAGGTAAAGGTGGGCTGGGCTCCTCAATCAGGGCTCCCCCTCTGGGGAAGGAGCAGGCTGCGCCATGGCCTGTAGGAGCTAGGACCCTCTAACTCTGTGTAGGGTAAGAACTGAGTTGTGTTTTGGGGAGCTGGTGGTAGACCCAGATCCCGATAGAGAGGGAGAAATACTGTGTAGTCAGGGGACAGACGGCCGAGGATTTGTGTTTATGATTTGTTTTGACTGCTGTAAAAGTGATAAAAAAGCTGGTTGTGGCCTGTTTGCACCCAAATCTGCAGTGTTGGAGTGGCTTCTTGAGGTGTGCCAACTTTCTAAGGTGAGAAGACGGCGATCCTGGGGAGCTAAGTGACACCGAATTGTCACAATATGCATTGGTTAACAGTAGCTATAAAAGTCTTTTCAACAGACAACGTAATAAAATAAGGATTTCTTTCCACTGACATTGTATGTATGTCATAGACTTCCTGACTTTTTCTTATCATAGTGCTCCTCTATACTGGCTGCTATTTTGCTGGCACAGTATGCAGAAGCAATGATGTAAGAGCTTCTTCTCTAGAGGAATAATTGAAAGCTCTATAAAGGAACTTCTTAGCCTATGTCTACCCAAGGCTGCACTAAGGAAACGTCTATTGAGTCTTGTTCTTAATCAATTCCTGTTGATAGTGCTACACCAAGAAAACATTTTGGGAATAAGCTTGTAGTTTGGTGCTCATTTGGGTACATTTTGGATTAACCAATTTACAAATCATTTATCCATTAATTACACAGCACAGATTGAGTCTAATTTCACTCTCTAAGGCCCCTTTCACATGAGCGTGAGACTCAGACGTCTCCCGCATCAAGTGCAGTGTACTGAACTCCCGGCACTGAACGGCGGTTACATAGCATTATACTGATTTAGGATGCTATGTAACCCTTACAGTTTTGGAACGTGTTGGATAATACTGACAGTGTTATCCAACACATTCCAGAACTGTAAGGGTTACATAGCATCCTAAATCAGTATCATGCTATGTAACTCCCGTTCAGTGTTGGGAGTTCAGTACACTGCACACGATGTGGGAGACGTCCGAGTCTCACGCTCGTGTGAAAGGGGCCTAAGTCACTCTAAGTTTGGATTTACATGTTCAGGCTTTTTGATGCACTTTTTGAAGCAAACACCAGATGGGAAAGGGAGAGTAAGTATAAAGGATAGGTACTATCTCACCCCTATTTAACCCCTTGCTGACAAAGCCATTTTTAATTTTTTTGGATTTTCGTTTTTTACTCCCTGCTTTTTTGGATGTAATGGGAAGCTGGAAAAAAAATCCAAATGTGGTGGAATTGTAAAAAAATGCATTTCTGCAACAGTTTTATGGGTTTTGTTTCTATAGTGCTCATTATGCAGTAAAAGTGACTTGTGCTCTTCATTCTCCGAGTCAGTACCATTACAGCGTTGCTACATTTGTAGTTTTTCTTGCGTTCTAATACTGAAAAAACTTTTTTTTAATATTGTTTATACTTTTTAATGGCTACATAGGGAACTTGAATAAGCAATCATCAGATTGCTTCTCTCACAGACCTCAATGTATTAGCATTGGGGTCTATGAGATTTACACTATATTCCTATGAAGCCCTGCCATGGGCAGGATCTCCAAAGGAACCTATGGGAAGCAGCCTTGTATCATTCAGGAGGACCAAGGCTGTCTCACACCTCATTCGGCTTGCCGATCCTCACTAGGCGGAGCCGGGGCATGGCCGGGAGCATACACTTCCAAGTTTTTGTGCTTCCTGGGTGCCGTGATTACATTTGACTAGAGTTGAGCAAAATTTTGAAAAATTTGATTTGGCTGCTTCGCTGAACTTCAATAATAAATTTGATTTGTTGAGAATGACTTTGTCACAAATTACTTTCCATTATATGGAGCGGGCGCAATGATGGGGAATGGCGATTGCTCTGCCCCCTGTCATTTAACCCCTCAGATGTCACTTAAAATGCTGATTGTGGCATCTGTGACTCAAATTAAGCTCTTGAGGGGTTAATCAGGTTTTTTTTTTTTTTTTTTTAACTCACCTTATCCACTGGCTTGCAGAGGTCCTTTTACGGGTTTTCTTCAATCAAGACAGGAGCAGATGACCTCTTCATGAGCAAGTGGATGAGTTGAGTATAACTTTCTTATTTTTAGCCACCATTTTAGGATTTGTTACCATGAATCAAGAGGAAAATCAGCTTTGTGGCAAATCAAATTTTTTCCTGAAATTCAGATCGAAGCCCACTTCGGATACTTCGATTTACTCAACACTACATTTGACCATGGCATCTGAGAGGTTAAATTTCTGCAATCGGCATTACCACCGGTCATGGACATTAGGCCCAGGTGTCTGCTGTATGAAACAACAAGCACCCACTTTCAATGGTGCCTGCTCTTCTCTGGAGCAGGAGCCATCTTAAAAGACCCATCATGTGAAGTACCGTTACATCACATGTCGTGAAAGGGTTAATCCACATCTGGTTTAGGCTTTAAATATTGTATCAGAAAACCTGAATGGGGAAACCCAGCCAAAGCCTAGAATATGGACATTTTTTATGGGACACTTAGGCTACTTTCACACTAGCGTTTTTAAATTCCGGTATTGAGTTCCGTCATAGGGGCTCAATACCGGAAAAAAATGCTTCAGTTTTGTCCCCATTCATTGTCAATGGGGACAAAACTGAACTGAAGACAACGGAATGCTCCTGAAAGCATTCCGTTCCGTCTTCAGACCGGAGAACAAACCGCAGCATGCTGCGGTTTTCTCTCCGGTCCAGGCATCCGCACCAAGACGGATCCGGAATGACCCCCAATGCAAGTCAATGGGGACGGATCCGTTTGGTGTGACACACCAGTAATCCGGATCTGTCCTCCATTGACTTGCAATGGGGGGTCATTCCGGATCCGGCTACACATATACAGAGATACATACAGCCATACATACATACCCACACATACACACAAACACATACATACTCATATACTCCAGGCAGGGACGCCGGCAGCATGTCTTCACGCGCCTCCTGCACGCAGAGGGCGCTGTGGGGAATCGTCATCACTGCGCGCAGGAGGCGCTTGAAGACGTGCTGCCGGCGTCCCTGGCTGGAGTATGTAAGTATGTATGTGTTTGTGTGTATGTGTGTGTATGTATGTTCTCTGTGTCTTGTCCCAATGTCTATGTCAACATGTGTGGGGCCGGACCGCTGCTCCGGCTCCACGCATGTACCAGCGGCAGTACGGATCCGTCGGCACCCTTTAGGTGCCGGATCCGTGCTGCCGCTAGTGTGAAAGAGGCCTTAACTGTTAACAAGAGTGAAGTCACTTCTCAGAACACGTACATGGTCGTTTACAAACAGACAGGGGGCCACTGTGCAAAGAATGTGCCTGGCCCCCCCTCCCACCCACGCACTGCACACTAAATTCTCAACCGAACCTATTCCCTCCTAACATTACATACAGCATTTCTAAATGTACAGGGTAAGGCTACTTTCACACCTGTGGCACCACAATCCAGCCACCTAATCCAACATAAAATGCAAAAAATCGGCCGGACACAAACCAACGCATGCAGCAGTTTGTGCCAAACCGATTCTCCGCATTTTTGCCTGATTGTGGCCAGATCTCTGCCGGACTCCATTTTAGTTAATGGGACCAGCGGGCATTCTGTCTGCATCTAACAGTGCCGGATCCAGTGAATTGCAGCAGTTTGTTATCTGCTGGGAGAGCCTGCCAGAATCACTAACGCAGATGTGAAGGTAGCCTAATACAGCGCCACATATCTCGTACATCCAGTGACGTCTCCTTAGATGTATATGTTCTCTATCCTCATCTTCTCCTTTCAGACCAGACCGCCATTATGATTTCTTTTAGCCTCCTCTTCTCTCTGCGGAATTTCACAGACAGACATCTTAGTTTCCTACTTTTCCATCATCCTTCCACCTTCTGAACACTCCATACTGCCACCCCCAATACTGTGCCCGCTGTGCTCCCCAATACTATACTGCAGAAACAGTCCCCCTGCAGTAATTATTGGCACAAAATGCCCTAAAAAATAACCACCCAGGAAGCAGTGTTCCCGACACTAATAGTGTAAACGTAATGTCCCCCAAAAAGAATGATACAAAAAATGCCCTGTTGTGTGGTAGTAAAAAAATACTTCCTCTTAGTGCCCCCAGTAGAGCCAATGTTCACATAGTGCCTTAATAATGTGTGCCAATGCCCATACTGTGTGCCTAAAAAACCCTCTTATTGCCCCCAGTTGAGCCAAGATCCCCATAGTGCCCATGTGTGCCAGTATATAATGCCCCCTAGTAGATGCCCCCATAGTGCTCCTCCCCATGTGTGCCAGTATATAATGACCCCTAGTAGATGCCCCCATAGTGCTCCTCTCTCCCATGTGTGCCAGTATAATGCCCCCTAGTAGATGCCCCATAGTGTTCACCCCATATGTGCCAGTAAATAATGCCCCCTAGCAGATGCCTCCATAGTGCTCCTCTCCCCATGGGCCCCTAGTAGATGCCCCCATAGTGCTCCTCTCCCCCATGTGTGCCAGTATAATGCCCCCTAGTAGATGCCCCATAGTGCTCACCCCATCTGTGCCAGTAAATAATGCCCCCTAGCAGATGCCTCCATAGTGCTCCTCTCCCCCATGTGTGCCAGTATAATGGCCCCTAATAGATGCCCCAATAGTGCTTCTCTCCCCCATGTGAGCCAGTAAATAATGCCCCCAAGTAGATACCCCCATAGTGCTCTTCATCCCCCATGTGTGCCAGTATAAAGCTCCTTAGTAGATGCCCCATACTAGGCAACAGTGTGGTGTTAATAAAAAAAATTAACACAAAAACTTACCTCCATGAGCCTGTCAGCTGTGTGATGCAGGCCTCTTCTGGCCTGTGCCCCACTCTGTATGGCTCAGGCAGCGCGATGATGTCATTGTGACGCCTGCAGCCTATCAGAGGAACGGGTAAGGGAAACGCCTCTTCCCTGCCCTGCCGCAGCAGTCATCTGTATCGCCATTCTGAGGATGGTGATACAGATGAATATGGAGATGAGCGCTTCCACAATGGAAGTTCTCATCTCCCTGTGTCCTGCCGCCGAACCCCCTGCAGGCCCCCTGCCGCTCTGGACCCCTGTGCAACTTAAATGGCTGGACAGGTAGTATGTCCACCCTGCGAACAGATATACCCCACTTTTGTGGGGTATATCTGGCGCAGATTTTGTTGTACGCCATGATGTGGCAGAAATTGCTACTTATTACCCGCTCACGCCAGGTGTAAAAAAAGGGGAGCGCGGTGGTGACGTGGAAGTGGATAGTCTGACAGGCCCATCTAATTCATCATTTTCTACAACTGGTTTAGTCCTTGAAAATGATCTAAATGTCAGACAGCAAGGAAGCTGTCTGACATTTAAAATCGGCGGTAGAGGTGCTGGCCTCTACCTAACTTTGGCGAACCACTGCCAGAACAGGAGCTAAAACGCTAGTCTTAATAAATGTCCCCCAAAGATTTGCTTCACCGAATATTCGCCGAATTTTTATAAAAAGATTTGCCTCGGATAAGATTTGTTTCGGTCCAAGTTGCGTTAAAAAATATTTGTGTTCTGCGAACATTCCCGTGAATACATATGCATGAGCGTACAAAGTGTGTACGAAGCTTTAGTGTATTATTGTCTCACGGTTACATCATATGCACGCACAATGCTAGGCCTGCACAAATAACGAAACATAAAGTACGTACTTAACTGAATACGTATGCATTAGCATACAAATTATCAGATGTGTAGGATTAGCGTACAAATTATATGATGCGTAGGTAGCATTAGCATACAAAGATTTAAGAAGATTCTTACGAAGCGAATCTGAAAAGATTCGGATTTGCTTCGACGTAGGAAATAACGAAGATTCATAACGAATATACAAATCAGCGAATAGAGAGTAAAATATTAATTTTAACTATATTGTTCCTTGCACATAGCCATATGGTAGCTCTGTACAAGCTCAGAGATGTATACAGCTGCAATATGGAAAATGTAGAGGTTTATGGGGCCAATCTGTACCTCCACATTTCTTTGAGTTCATAAAGAGCATACAGATACTTTGGATATAAATCAGACAGAAAAAGAAAAAGTGTGTTTTGTTCTACCAGATGCTGAATTATGCATACAGTACATATTATATTAAACTTTAGATTGAATTTTACAAGTCAGTTTTCTACAGATTGTCATACTTACATTTGGTCATTTCCTAATGAGAAACTTGGAATATGTATTTTTAGAGGTAGCAATTCCAGGCTCTTGTGTCTAAGGATGAACTAAAGACTTCACTGCTACAAAAGAACACATCAGTATTTTGGATGCTAGATGGTACATAAGTATAAGCCCTGCAACAACTTATCCAAATTGGGCATGTGATTCAATTCAGTTCTGAAATGATTTGTAACCACAGTAGACAGGAATACATAGACAGTGAGCCCTAACTAGAACCCTGCCCTTTTCCCTGCCTACTTGCAGTGCAAGCCCTAGGCGGCAAGTCCACAACTAGTCAATGTTCCCTATTCTGCTACTGCAAGAAATACACAAAGGTAGAACAACACAGAGACAGAACAACACAGTGACGGAGTAATATTGAAATGGGTCAGGTCTGAGTGGACAATACAGTACCAAATGACAAGACAGGGGGTAGTCAAATAGTTAAGCCCAAGTCTGAACCAGATGAGAAACACAGTACCAAAAAAAACAAGACAAGGAGTGTTCAAAGGCAAGTTGAGGTCAATAGTAGAAGCAATTAGAGATGAGCGATTTCAGGATAAATTTGATTTAACCTGAGATTACGAGATTGTGTGATGGCGTAATCTCACGCAGCGCGAGATTTCGCTCCAAATCTTCAATCAAGATGACGGCGGCCAGCTAGTCGCGAGCAAATGGAGGTGGTAAGTTTGATTTAGCTTACCTTTTTTAATGTTAATATTACACTACTTTTACACTCAGATGCCGCAATCATGTATGAACGTGGCATCTGAGGGGTACAATGATGGGGGGTGGCGCTATTCGTCACTAATCAAACTTTTTTGTAAAATTTGTAGAGTCAGCCGAATCAAACTTTTCAAAAATTCGCTAATCTCTAGAAGCAATCCAAATGCACACAGAACCAGAAGAAATTCTCCCAAATCGAATCACAAGAAATTCTGATTGTATAGAATCTTAATTTTTTGGAAAATTCAAGGTGAATTTTCATTCTATAGGAAAAGCTTGCTCACCTCTATTACTAATTTATATTCATGAGCCATCTATAAAGAAGTCAGAGTCCGAGCTGCAGTCGGAGTATGTACAAATAGAGGAGTCAGTGTCGGAAGTTTGGTTTACCAACTCCACAGCCCTGCTCGAAATAAATCAAATCTCATCGGAGAATTTCTGCAATAACTACTTGTTAATATTTGTATTAAACAAATCAGTGGTATATAACAAGCAGAAGGAACAGCCACGCCACCCAACTTTAAGAAACCAATCAAGTCCTGGTCAGTCAGAAAGCCTGTGCTAATTTTAATTAGCTTCTTTCCCAAGCTTTCAGATGTAATTAAATGAGCTTAGTTGTGCTCACTGATGCAAACCACCTTGTTTAATCACTAACATTATTTCCCTGAACTTCTAATGATTTTCAAAATGCTTGTTTATGCAGAATTAGAACAGTAATTAGCTTAGCAGTTAATTTTGTACCTTTACATTTCACACCTAGCTCAAACGTCATTCAGTCGCTTAGACCCTTTCTGTCAAAACAATGGAGCTCCTGTTCTAAATGAGCTACCGGGAGCCAAAATGAAAGCCAATTTTTGGAACGTTAATAAAGTAGCTCCCAGTGAAACAGGTGTATTAATTTAGACTCTTCCTGCCTACTGCTTGCACATATAGTCTATGCATTTTCTTTATTAGTCTCAAAATGGTGTGCAAAATAAGCCATTTTAATCTTGACTCGTAGAGCAGGACATAAGCTTTAATTTCGACTGGAGCCGTAAAAAAAAGGGACTTTAATTTTAACTAGCTAGTACGTGTGAATTTAAATTAATAATCCAGAAAATTGAAACTGTTTTGCTGCTGTTACTGGGTATTGGCTGTTCTTCACATGCCCTTACACTCACAATTCCAGCTCTCTGAGCTTTGTCTGGGAGGGATTTTTTTTTATTATTATTATTTTTAGTATTATTATGGCCTCTTTTATGTACAGCATAGTGTACTATAGGAGATCTGTCTCAGCCGACTGCATTCTCCCTATGAAAAATAAATGCTCAACATTGAAGGAGTGATAAATCTGTATTAATTTGGTTTCTAAAAAAAAATATAATTGGTGCATTCATTATATCTACTTTAGGTATATTTCAAGTGGGCCGATTTTATGCATGTTTTTCATGCACTCTACCAAGAGTTTATTGCCTGATTCTAGAAAGCTCTTTTCGACTTTTGACTTATTACTATAACCCTCCCTGATTTCCTTTTTATAACAGGCAGATGATTTAGCGGCTGAAGCTTGTTAGAGGGAATTTGGAATATACTTATTAAAAATTATGGCAGCCATTTTTTACAGTCGCTGACTAATGCAGATATAATCAAAATAATTTGGAAAAAAAATTATACTGGTTAATGTTTTTTTTTCTTCTCTGTATGATTAATGGAAAAAGCACAAGAGAAAAACATGGTGATTAACCAAGAAAAGCAAATGTGATTTTCTTTCCCCAAACTATTATATAGCATGAGCATAAAAACCTATTAACTGCATAATTTGGTAATGTTCTATAGGCTGAGGTTGTATCGTGGGCAGTAAAGGATATGGGTAATTGCTCAGAACAGAAAATATATCCTAAGATGAAAGCCAAGTGAATTATGCCTCTTGAATGCTGGATTTAAGGCAGGTTTAATGTATAATAACACTTATATCTTTGAATAGAATTTGCAAAACACCAAGGAAAGCAGCATCGAGTTCATTAGCGACAAACAATATGTTAAATTACAGAACATATATAAAAACGTGTAGCTGACAGCTTTGACTGAAAATACTTAAGCGAAGCTGCATGTATACATTTAGATATAGTATGGATTTAACCCTAGAGGGCCAGAAAGGTTTTACATTAAAGCAAAATCAGTTTTCTCTTTAAAGAGTTTGTTTACATTTTTTGGGGGAGTTGGGGGAAGGGGAGGTAGGGCAGAACATCCCCTCTTGACTGTACCTACAACTCTCTACTGTTGAGCCATGGCTCCTTCACTTCCTTTTCACCTCTGCCTTGCTTAGGTCACTCACTGTCAATATCTGCTTTGACACCACTGCAGCCAATGATCGGCCACAGTGGTGACCTGCCCTCCCTCCCTTTCACCATGTCAATTGGTCACATTGTCTGATGTTCTTCACAGCTTTTACAAATTGTCCCATATGTACTATAGCAGATGCGCCTGAATTCTAGTAATTTGGCATCTTATTTTTATGAAGCAAGAAAGCCAAAAAAAAATAATTCACTGAACCTTGTCCATTGAAGCATGTGGCTTAGCAAGAAATGTGTTTGCTGGGAAGGGCATAACCGAAATGCGCCATTTTAGTGGTATGAAATTAAACAAAATTGTCTAGCTGTGCACCAAATTTATCATTCACCCTGAGCCATTAGGATAACTTTTTCAGATCTTTAGAAGTCTGTCTAATTTTACACATTTTACTACATTTTAGACAGAATTAGAAAACCTGCCCCATTGTAACTAGAGTTCAAAATTTTAGGTAGCAATTCATTCAAAATAAAAGGAGTTGTTCGATACTTTGTAAAATCTGCAGGGGAGTAACCAGGCTTACAAAACAAAGAAGGAAGCTTAAAGCTTAAATCCACAGAATAGGGGATAATTATCAGATCAGTGGGAACCCTACTGATAATGAGAACAGGGGCCCAGTACCCTGCGGAGCCCCCCTAAAATGGATGGAGCAGCTGGACAGAAAAGCACTGCTCTATCTTTTACTATGGGAGCACCAGAATTAGCCTCTACTCGTCTATCTCCTGTGCTCCCATAGAAATGAATGAAGAGCTTTTTCGACAAGCCTCTTTGTCCATTTCAGTTGGGCTTCACATGGCACAGGGCCCTTGTTCTCATGATCGATGGTGGTCCCAGCGATACGATTCCCCACCCATCTCATAGTTATCCCCTATCCTGTGGGTCTGGTCCACAGGATGGCCTGGAAGTAATGATGTCACATGACCACCCAGGTAGTCACTGGCCTCAAACATCAAGTGTACGTGAAGGGCACAAGACCGCTGAAGGCAAGTATTGGCTGAGTGGTCACGTGAACAATAGATGTGATCTCATCACTTCCAGGCTTATGGGAATTAGAAGCCCAAGGACAAGATCACAACGTTGAAACAGAGGGAACTTTAGCAGGTGAGTCATTCTTTTTTATTTTACTGTAAACGCCTGACCGCTTCCCTGCAAACTTTACAAACTGTCAGACCACTAATGCTCGTAATGCATGTAACAGCAAAAAGAGAGAACATGGATCTCACATCACCATCCTATGCATTGATATACTGCTTTTCAGCCTAATTGATTGTATAGGAGGCCATAATTTATAGATTGTATAAGAGGCCATTTGTATACTTTCTTTTTAGACTTTTGAGTAGGTCCCTACTCTAGTTTGGTGCAGCATAACATGAAGACCACTGCCAGCACCATACATCACAGCAAGCGGCATGACACCGCAGTTCAACAGTACCTCTGCTGTCAGACTAAGCCCCCTTGGCACTGGGTCCCACCAACCCACAGGCACAGTAACAGCACTGCACCATGTGAACAGATGTCAAAAGCTCACCCTGAGGATAAGTAGGTTTTAACCCTTAATTACGGTGTTGTGTACAATTAAATATGTTGTGATGCAATAGATCAATGTCATTGTTTTGTCACATACAGCAGAGATCTACATCTGTGTGGGGTGTCCTGGAAGCTAAGGATGCTGCCCCTGCCTCTTGATTGCCAGGGCCAGACATCTCAGCCAGCCCTGACAATCTCACGTCTATGTTGCTGCTCTGAGTAGCGGTACAAGCACAGAAGCTTTTTTCAGGAGCAGCAATTGTCATACACCACTACCCAGAAGTGTAGAGGCATATGCAAAGTCACTGCTCGGAGCAGCGACATGGGTGCGAGATTGCTAGTATCAGCCCTATCAATCAAGTGGTATCCAGAGAGAGCGTCCTCAATTTAGGGGACACCCCACTGCAGGTGTAGAACTCTACTTGATGAGATTAACTGATTTGAATGAATTATTTTGCTCATCTCTAATCCTTACCATATAAGTAAAAAAAAAAAGTTACTGCTTTTTATGTCAAATAAAAAAAAATATTATTTCAAAAACAACCCAATTAATGTTCAATTATTTTATCAATTCCACAGATTCTACATATACTTTTGTTAGGGTTAAAGATTATTTTGTTCTTGTACTTGCTCCTTCCAGCAAAATAAGATATATTCAGCACACAGTTAGCATCCATATTCTGAAGCTCTTCAGGCAAAATCCCAGAGCACAACACATTTACCTTATGTTATGACACAGTTTTTTGATATAGTTTATTTAATATGTGGTGAATAATGCTTTAATTAGATCCCACAGAAATGAAACTAGTAAGCCATTAGTAAACACAACTGTAATATCCCAGTCACTCTGTGTGCAGAACAAAATTAGTTCTATGAGAAATGACTTGCTTAACAGAGGATTGTGTTTTAAGACTGCTAACTAATATTTTATTTATACTCGGTCGTTCTCATCCCTTGATGTTTGGTCAGGCCTGTTGGAATAGCTTGAATATGTTTGTCTTGATACATGTAATTTACATAGCTCTTTATATTAATAGTACCAAAATGTATAAAAACTATGGAAAGACCTCTGAGGACATCAGAGAGGTCAAAAATGTCCCAGATCAGATTAATTCCATTTACTTGGAATCTAATATAAAAAACTGAGGAATGTGGGTTAACTTGATCTAGGGCAAGAGTGCCAGCAAAGGAGGCAATTGGACAATCACAATACATTAGTAATTGCTGAAGTGAGACAATACTACATGAGTAGTACTGGTGACACTGACCTCATGTCACTACTGAATATCTTAATTTAAAACATTATCAGGACTGCTGAACTTTCACACATAATGCAGATGACCTCCTGAGTGTAAGCTTAGATGTGTTCCAGTCGAGTTTTGAGCCAGAACAAGGGGGGAACTGGGACGGTGGAGTAGGTGGTGATATCAATACATTAATTAGTGATCCCTAGTCAGTGTCATCATACTACTTATGTGGTACTGCAGTTTATAGTGCTTGAAGGGGTTCTCCAGGAATGATTAAAAATGGCTGCCATCAAACTGTCCTAGAATATGAGCAGGACTGGTAGCCATAATTCGCAGAGCCGCCTAGGGAGGTAAAGGGGCAGGGTATCACTACACACTACACTCTGGCACTTGCATATACTATAAATTGGTGAGTTTTTCTGTCAGCATATCATAGACAGGATCACATCATTACCACCTAATGTAGAGCAGTGTAGGCAGTTCTGCAAGTGGTGGCTACTGGTCCTGCTGACATTCTAGGACAGGTTGCTGATGGCCATTTTACATCATTCATGGAGAACCCTCCTAAAATGTAGGTGACATACTCCTTTTAGCAACCATTCTGAACATGATTCCCTAGTATTTCTGCTATTGATTGTCCATATCGCCTTATTTGCTGGCTAGATTTATTTTCCATCCGATTATACAAAGTTCCTTTCCCAGGGTTATGACCACCCTGCAATCCAACTAAATTTTCATCACCATAGAACTCCTTATTGATCTAAGCATGGTTCATTGGAACAGCAAAAGTCCTGAGTATTGCAGTCATAATATGGTCTACTGAGAGCCTTAGGCCCCATTCACACGACCGTATGTTCATTTCTGTATCTTATCTGCATTTTTGCGGATAAGATGTGGAATCATACGGACCCATTCATTTTTCCATAGGAGAAAAAAAATGCGAAATGCACACCGTGCGCATGCCGCATCCGTATATTACGGAAGTTCTCCCGCAAAAAACTATATACCTATATATACTGTATAACTATATAACTATACTTGGCCACAAAACACGTCCGTAGTCCCATTAAAGTCAATGGGTCCGCAAAATTACGGAACACTACGGAAGACTTTCCGTATGTCTTCCGTTCCGTTTTTATACGGACACGGAATACATACGGTCGTGTGAATGGGGCCTTACTCTACATTACAGCTATTAGCAGCCAATACCGTGCCTATAGGAAATGGCTTTGCCAGAATGACATAGATTTCAATATTGTAATTACATTTATTTGTTTGTCCTATCTCCTCAGCATTGCATGTGTAAGTAATAGAGTAATCCTAGCACTTCTGTAGTCCTTACATTATATAGTATTATCACTTCCCAGTATGTTTGTTTTCTTCTAGGGTGCTCAGAAAGCTGATAATCGGGAGAAGATAAGACTTACAGACACACAGGAGCTTCTTTGCTTTTCAGAAGCAATGTAAAAGCAGTTCTTCTATCAGGCTCGGGAGCTCAGTTAACTCTAACACATCTCCTTTCCCTGTGAATCGTCTTTGTGTCTCTGAAAGATCTAGAAGATATAGAGAAGAGAATCTGCATGGCCGAGCAAGGAGTCAGTGAACAAAGTAACCTGCTACTAAAGCTATAACAGACTGTCATGTGCTGCCATGGAGTGATAAGTTAAGATATTGCAGTGTCCCACTTATTGTGTGAAAAGGGGACACTACAAATTATCTGTACTAGCCATATCATATTTATGTGCTATTTATGTCTGCAGTCAGGCTGAGTAATTGCTATTTTGAGTTACACCGCTAGGTGGTGCTATAGCACCTTATATATAGCCCTGCAACAGGTTAGAACCAGTTCAGTCCTGTAGAAGTTAGTGCAGGAGTGCAGAGAGCAGCAAGTCAGTCCACATGTAGCTGCCATGTCAGCCAGGCTCTGGCCAAGCCAGGTAACCTGTGGCCTTTACCATTTCTAAACTACTAGACCTTGAGCCAAATATATAGACAGAGACTGGTTGAGGTAATAACTACCTGACGTTTCCTGGACTCTACCAGCACAAGTGTTTTGGGAGTAGCCTCAGGCACCCACACACAAATTCTACAGCTAAGACGTAAAGTTGTATTTTAATCCGCATCTATCCCTCCGGGAATTGTGGACCTATTTAATCCACATCACCCAGAAGATAAATAATGGAGCAGAAGAAGTGATGCCTGCCATCCAGGAATACCGCCCTGTGGGATGCTAAGAGAAAGTAAGAATATACATTTTACATTATATCCAGAGCCCGGTCTATTCTAAAGTGGACATAAAGACAGAACAGAAACTGAGCAGAAAGATTGCTTTATTGATAACTAGAGGAAATATATATACATCTACTGACCATACAGCCTATTAAGGGAATTCTTGCAGCATCATTATATTTATTACAAGTGAAGCAATTGTGAGCTGTATTTGATGAAGGATTTACTCCAAGGCAAAAGTAGTTTTTACTGTTTTTTGGAAAAGAAACTGCTTCCTCATTTCTTCATTATTTATTTTGCACCGCAAGGTGCTGGCATCACGAATTATATCAGGGACCCTGCCAACCAACACCCTAATATTCCAACATCAAGGGCACCTCACATCAACACCTGGCAGAGCCCCTAAAACCAGAGAGTGCCCTGAAGGATTTGGTGTCCCCTTCCATTCACTGCACGCCGTCCCAGGAAGCTACAGCTTCAGAACTGTGAGTAATCTATCCACCGGCACCATCATCACTGTGACAAACCTATTACACTCACATACATGCCCCTGCGGCTTGGTTGCTGCAATATCGTATACATTTGGACATGATTTGGCTAATCATAATCATTCGGGCCTGCACGACACAATGCAAAATGAAAGCATTATTGCAAGAATACAGTTGCTAGCCAGAGATTCTACTGAGAGAGACTTTAGCAAGATAGTATTTAAAGAGTGTATAATTCCCATTGTTACCAAAAGTTACACATTGCTATCTGGGAAAAGATTTGCACTATGTGAAGACTGTGTTTCCTTGTTGTTAGAAGTACTACAACTCCCATTTTTCCCCACGGTAAAGCAAGACATTTATTCTGTTTAATTTGGCCTGGTTACTGACTATTGCACAATACACTGACCATTACATTCCAGAAATACAGCCTTGCACCCATCCCAACACTTAACATCACGGTCACCCCAGCTACCATTAGACAGGAGCCCCAGAATCAGGGTGAGAAGGAAGGATGCTCTAGGGATGAAACGGTGAGAGGGCAGCTACTGTCATAGACTATGTAATAACTGGACTCCCATCCTCCACTCCGGCTCCTCGCAGGTTGCTGCAAATGTACACAAAAACCATGTTTTTAGTGGTAGTTGTACTTGATGTCTAGAAAGAAGAAGCAGTGCATGGAATCATGGTATGATAGAAGTGATCTGGTGATCTAACATATATACTAAGATGTATACTTTTGTAATAAAACATGTGTGAATGTATTCTACAGGGGCTCCAGATATAGATCTTTAGGTAACCCATATATACTAAGTAGTAACAGTTAGTAATGTGACAATAGCAGCACAATGCAAGCAATACAGGAGGTATACTTTACCTAAAATATTGTATTGACTTGTAATCCCAAGAGACTGGACAGGGAAGCAGCAATTACATGACTTATCCTGTGTTAATAAATCACTCTACCAATAACAATTTAAAAGAACGGATACTTACAAAATTTTGTTGCTTTCTTTCTTCTTTCCTATTTTCTTGCTTTAAGAATTATGTGCCCGAGGGACAGGGAAATGAAATTGGAAAGAATAAATAACAAATCAAAAATTAGAATTGATTGGATAAATAATTTCCCTTAGTTGGTTTCTTAATAAGTGATTGATCCACGAATCAATATTCATTATTTCCTCGGCTCTACCAAACTGTTTATTGAACAAATGAATAGCTGAAACTATAGTGACATGAAATAAAAAAGTGGACCAATTTCTTTAATAACTTGGGCTGAACAGATCATCCTGCTTTACCTGGTTGTTCCACACCAATGAATTTGTCATTGAATCCATTTGTGTGATAGAGCAGCCGGGAGTCTTGGTAATAGAATGTAATATGCCATAAATGATTTTCCATAGGACTGTATGTTGTATTTGTTTAACGTTGCATGCACACGCCTCATTTGTTACTCTTCATTTTGTATGCATGTCTGCATGTACATGCTCTGAATTATTATACCACACTTAAGATTATGATTTCATTATATGAAAACCCCTGAAGTCCATTTTGCATTCATTATTGCAAGTATTTGTGTAGCATTTTATATTACTAGGCTGTTTAAGTTGTTGCATATTCTGTGATAAAATGAACAAAGCCTCAACTGGAATAACAATTCCTAACAAGCGATGTAAGAAATAAAGGAGTACATTAGTAACATCAGACTTCTCAACTGGTTTATCTCGACATGAAATTCCACAAATGCCTAACAGACATTACCAAATTTCTTGTATGATTTTTTTTTTTTTCATTTTGAGGGTTTTCAGCATAATCGACTGCTTTAAAAGCAGGTCTTATAATAAACGTATTTCAGAAAATGGCCTTACTGCCCTGTTCGTTCTGGAAAGAATAATTTATCTTGAGCAGATTTTTCGAACTTACAGGGTTTGTCCCCTTTCTGTTAAGCTGGCCTTCGACAATGCAGTCCAGCAGTGGGATCTGTTTGCAGATTACCTCTAATTGCCAGGTCTCATCTGTATTATTGGGCCATACCTGTACTGGATATTTCTTTCAAATATGCATACAGGTGCTTCTAAGCAAGCACAGGTATAGCTAGGCAATTAGCAGTAATCCAAATACAGATCCCACTCCAGACCACATCATGCATGGACAGATTTAGAAGGATCCTCTACTTAAAAGCTGATCACAGGATGTCCAGCTACTGATGCCATTTTTTTTTTACTGTAGTGTGCAAGCATGAGTACCACTGGTGGATTGCAAGGTGGTCGAAACCATGGAAATGAGCCATGTATAATGTGATGGAAAAATGAATCCAGCCAGCAAATGAAGCAATATGCGTAATAACAATACATTATCAAGTGGCTTGTATTAACTTTCTCTACATCCTAAATGCCACTTGCTGAAGTGACAAAACCCCTTTAATAAATGTGATACAAGGCATGTAGGCCAGTGTTTTGGAACATTTTTATTAGTAAATCTACCCCAATATTTGTAACTTCTTCTCTAGTTACCAGATGAAGTTTCTTAAAAGGGGACTATTAAAGAGTTTCACAACAAGATATTTAAAATTGGGATTCTAAACTAGGCTACATGTTTAAAGGGGTTTTCCCATTTTGGCCTTTCATGGCTAAAATGAGAATAATCCCAGTAAGCCAGTTGGAGGAGGAAGCAGAGTTATGGAAATGGCACAGCAAGCTATGCTGTTTCCATAAAACCTGAGTTACAGAAACAGTGTAGCTTGTTGTACTATTTGGGTTTGTGTAGTTCTCATTCACTGCATTTTGGAGTTACAGGAACAATGGAGAGCTATATTATGTTTATGTAATTTCGGCCACCCTAGACCGGCACTTGCTGTGTTCATTCTCATCTCAGCCATGAAAGGCCAAGGTAGGACAATTCCATCAATGTGAAGAAATGGTCTAGCCTCCTAAGATTTACAATAGTTTGACTTGAATAAAAGTTGTGATCCTTTTGGGGCAGTTAATTCTGCAATGCCTTTATTTGCTTTAAAAGATGGCACAAAGAGTTTTCCCTCTGTTGAATTATACCTACTGCTTTGTGGTCTCATGCTTCACATATAAAGGAGTTTTAGAAACAACAAAAGCAATCCACCTTATAATATGTGGTTCAATGAAAAAAAAGAAGATGTAAGTATTCTTTCTTGCAACTAGTGTTGAGCGAACTCCACGAAGTGGAGCTGGATCCGAATTTCGGGGAAAATTTGATTAGTTTGAGAGCAAAGAGCCAGCCGCCACAATCTTGACTGAAGATCTTGCACAAAATCCCATGTGCGGTGACGTAGGATTTCACCACTTTGGCCGATGTAATGACGTCATCACGGGCCGCGTGGGATTTCACGCTAGATCTTCAAGAAGATGGCAGAGGCTGGCTCTTCGAGATCAAATGGATGAGGTAAGTATCATTTTATTTGTTTCTTTTAAATTTTACACTGTAATCAGATGCTATGAATGTGGTAACTGAGGGGTACAATGATGGGGGGGGTGCAATCGCCAATCCCTGTCATTGTACCTGCTACTTATAAAGAAATGCACTTTGTGACAAAGTTATTTGTCACAAAGCAGTTTTTTTTGTAACAATTTGTCGAAGCAGCCAAATCGAATTTTTCAATACTTCACTCATCTCTACTTTCAACCTAAGATAAACAACCTTATGTACTCTTATGTGACAAGGAAAGAACAGTCAAGACTGAGATGATGTTATGCTCAACTTTCGGAAGTTGTGGCGACAGTGTCAAATGCTCACAGGTCTCCGCCTTCTAGCCAATCATGATGCTCAGTCATCCATCTATCCTCTGGATAGGTCATCAGTATCTGATTGGTAGGGTAAACACCCAGGCCCCCAGTGGATCAGCTGTTTGAGAAGTCACTGGCACTTGCTGTAGCCCTACGACCTTTTGCAGTTTTACCTAGGACAATGATGTCATGTTCTTTGGTCACATGGCTTAGGCACAGTCCAGCTCCCTTGAAGGGAATGGAGCTGTACTGCGATACCAAGCAAAGCCACTGTACATTGTATGGTGTGGTGCTTGGTGAGTTGAGAGAGAGCTATGGCGCTACTCTGAGCACAGGTGTCTTCTCAAGCAGCTGATTGTCAGAGGTCCCGGGTTTCAGACCCCCACCGATCAGATATTGATGACCTAGGATAGGATAGGTTGTCAGTTAAAAAAATCTTTTACCCTCAGAGTGCCTTTCTCTCCATTTGCCATTTACAGTGTCAACGATGAAGTAGATGTCAAGTCAGTATTGAGTCCCCTTCACTGTTTATATAGCACAGTGGCTCATCCATAGGAGGGGCTGTGCATGGTACTATAGTTCATCTGATTTACTTGACGAGATCACCTCTTTATTATGCTAACTAGTGGGAGGCTGGATACCCACCGATCATTCATGGTATGCCCTAAGGAGATCATTATTATAGTCCACAAAAGCCCTAATGTTCCCTAATGTATTTGACTGCTGTTGTTCACAGTATTGCAACACAGGCTTTAAACTTACATTACTGTTTCTTGCAGATTTCGAGGTAGTCATAGATGGATTACTGTTCGAAGATTAAATTAGTTGTCACTGAAGAGTAAAACATGTTTTCTCTTTTGTCGTATATAGGTAAACCATATTATCACAAACAAACAAATTTCATTTAATCCCCTGTGCATCCTAAGGAAACAAAAAATTCTGACATCCAGAAATACAGTGATAAAAATCCACATTTTGCAGAGCCATTATTGTCTAAAATGTTAATGGCGTTTACTTTTTAAAACTTGATCGATAGCTTAGTGGAAAGTACTCATAAATTACTAAAGGCAAAATACCCTTCTATTAGCACTCAAAGCTTTTCACGACATTTGTCAGTCTGCATTTTCCTGAAAGAAGAAAAAATTAATTTGCTGAAAGCCTGTTTTTTTTTCCTCTGCCTTTTTTCAGAAACACTTTTATCGTGAGTCATTTAGGAAATGCAATTCTGAAGTATTCATAATGTAAGTCTCACTTTACAATGTACCTCTCTCTCCGACAATCTTTTGGTTGCATGTTTTATGAAATCACCACCTTTTGTCATTTTTCTATTATGACACTATTAGGAAATAAAGAGATCTATGTAAATGTAGACAGAGGGAAGGAAAAAAACCCTTAATGGCAGTTACCATGAGCAACATCTGTGCACGATCTTGAGAGCTTATACTAATTTTCTAAAGATTGTTCCATTCATTACAGGGTATTGTTGCTTGCAATGGTTAAGCCCTATTTCCATGTATTTAAGACATGAAACTGAGTGGGTAAATGTAAGTCTAATCAATACCACTTTTCATTCTGCTCCTAATGTGCCGCCTTCCCTTTTCTTTACCTCCTGCATGAAATCCTAAAAGAGCTTGACTTTAAAGTCATAAAATGTAATTCTTCTGCAGAAACACAGACAATAATGCTCCCCCGTATTCAGGCGTATTGCATATTCTAATGGCATTTGGCTAAATTGAGTATGGATTTAACATCAAAGGCTTCATGAATTTTTCAAATGAGATATTAAAGTCAATATTTCAAGTGAAAGATATTTCAATTTAGTTGCATACACAACAATAAAAGACTTCTAGAAAGGGAACGGCTACTACAAGTTTCTCTCCGTTAGCTCACTTGCGGAATTATTAGGTTCTAATAAAATCAGACATGATGCAATAATGACGGGGAGTAACATAGCCTGCCCAATAAAGGACAGACATATCATGGATTCTGAATACACTTGTCAATAGTCTTTAGGTGGTTCCAGCTTGCTGTTACAGTATCTGCATAAAGATTTGAACGGCATTATCATTAATCAGATTTTTTTCAAACAATAAAAGATACAATACATAGTAAATCAATACAGGGAAGTATTGTTCATTCTCAATAAATATCCCCTATAAAAATACGGCCAGTGAAAATGATTACGATGTTGTTTGTGTGGAAGAAGAATTATGTTTTTATCTAAGTCAGTCATTATTCTATCATTTGCTAGAAGACAATATTTTGACTAAAGGACCCAAACACTGTAATTATGAGTTTTAATATTGAATAAATTATGATTATGACAAGGACACTGTACTGCTTGGGGATGTGGCCTTGCTGTCTCAAAGAACACAAGGAGGAGGAGGACACCTTTGTTCTGATTGGAAATGCTGCCCAGTTCTATTTTCCCATAGGATCTAGGGATGCCACTTCATGTGCTACAATAGAGCCCTGGTACCTATGTTTGTGTTTGAATGCCCACAACTCATTTTAATCCTGCAGATATTGCACCATGGCTGTGATTTTGTGTACCAGGTCGGACTTATGGAGAAAAACCATCACACAGGAGTTGCTCACACAAAGCTAAAAGCAGCCAAGGTTGGCCTAGTTCTAGCACATTTTGAGATAGTATCAGTGGCATCACCAGTTTGCAAGCAGACCACAAGAGAAAAAGACCAACCCTGCCAGTTTTTGGGAGGTTTGAGTTGTACATTGCCTCTGATTTTTATTGCTGCTACGGCCACCACCCTCCTCCTCTGGTGTCACCTCCTCCTCAGCACCCCAATACAGCTTCCAGGTCCTGTCAACACACCATCATAAAAGTTATGTGTTAAAGTGCCCGGGGCTCCGAGATGCGGTTTGTCACACTATCATTGCCCCTACTGCCACCACCAAGGCTAAAAGCACCACTACTACTACTATTGGCCAGACAGCTGGTGCTGCTACTGCTGCTACCCAACTTCT
The DNA here is from genome assembly GCA_900303285.1 of Rhinella marina. NCBI lineage: Eukaryota > Metazoa > Chordata > Amphibia > Anura > Bufonidae > Rhinella > Rhinella marina. The sequence continues at coordinate 47,390 of ONZH01009591.1, forward strand.
GACTCTCAGATAACAAGACCTGTGTCCAGTCTTCCATTTCCAGATATTTTATTATGATGTCTATAAATTAAAAGTATCGAGTTTCCTATTGTCACGTACCAAGGACCAGACCAGCCCACCGCATGACAAGAGTTGCCCAAGCCCTTCAGGCCGATTCACCTCACGCCCTCACACACTGCTACGCCCTGCGCCGGGCTGTAACTCGATCATAAATCGCCACCTGAAGCCTGCAAGCGCACCCACGCAATAACAATGAACATTTGCTGCCACCACCTGTCCGTTACAAGGTCGACAGGACACCCCTGAGTGGTCCACTCACAAGCAAACACACAAATGTTAATAAGCCTCACGGAAAAACAACATACAGCCTTGTCTTAGGCCTCTTTCACACTAGCGGCAGTCCGGATCCAGCAGGTGAAGGGTGCCGTCGGATCCGGACTGCCGTGGGGACATGTGTGGGGCCGGAACCGCTTTCCAGCCCCACACATGTCACACAGTACCATAGACAGACATACACACACATACACATACACACAAACACATACATACTTACATACTCCAGGCAGGCAGGCCGCACGTCTTCACGCCCAGGAGGCACGCAGCTATGACGATTCCCCACAGCGCCCTCTGCTGGACGCTGTAGGGAATCGTCATAGCGGCGCGCCTCCTGGGCATGAAGACGTGTGGCCTGCCTGGAGTATGTAAGTATGTATGTGTTTGTGTGTATGTGTATGTATGTCTGTATGTATGTCTGTATGTGTAGGTGACGGATCCGTCCTGAACTCCATTGAAAGTCAATGGAGGGCGGATCCGTTTACCATTGTGTGCACGCAGGACTTTTGTCTCCGCTTCAAAAATCATCTTTTGAGCAGAAACCTAACGGACCCCATTATAGTCTATGGGGTCCCTTAGGCTCCGTTGGGCTCAGTTATGCCCCGAATCCGTCCTTTCCGTTCTCCTGCTCCTATAACGGAGCAGGAGAACGGAAGCCCTAACGGTGATGTGAACGAGCCCTAAACTTGCCTTTAATGATAAGGAGATAATTGCAGTAAAGTAATCTGTACAGACAGACCAAGAAGTGATGTCTATTATTAGGCCTAATGGCCAGTGTGAAATCTGCAGGATTTTATGTTTTTTTGCTTTAATATACCTAGATATTGATATGGAAAAGTAAAAATAAGATCACCAAAAATTCTTTGAAAATGTGTTTTACATAAAAACATGATTTAAACAATGTAATTTTCCTTTAAGCACAGTGTAACCAGCTCCTAACTCCATCAAAGCTTTCCCTGATCAAATTCACTAAAATGTACAAAATTATATCTTTCTAATCTTCCCCTATACTTTCCCTATAGTGTTCCTATCACACTTCAATAGTTGCTTGTGACTCAGTAATCGTTTTTCTGGCAGACACTTCCGAACACAGTCATTCCTTATCAGAGGCTGAACACATAGCGCTCATGCTCGTTCAGCATAGGCATCTCCCTGCCTACTGCCCTCCCTGATTGGCAGATGAGGCTGTCTTTTAGCCCCTAAGTCAATCAGGGCAAGCCCTCCCCCTCCCTTCCTCCCAGTATCATGTGAACCTAAGTCTTCTTTCTCACTCTTTGCACAGCACTGGCTCGAGGGAGCAACAGTGAGAGAACAGCCACTGTGATAGACTTTATAATAGCACCGCTTCCATCTTCCACTCTAGCTCTTCAAGAGTTTGTTGCACATGTCTGCCAGCATGAAGGTAGACCATATGTTTTGAGCTCCTACACATATGAGCAATGTATAGGTGTACACATCCTGGAGAAAAGACTGGCAAACTCTATTTGTGATCTCTTTTCCCCGGGAGCAAACACTGTGTCCTGTGAGCCTCAGCACAGTGATGGAAAGATGCCAACCACTGAAGCAAATCTATATTTGGACTGGTCAGATGATGGTAACTCCATTGGCAAGTACAGTCTAAGGTAGACAGTGTGCGGACTTAGTAGTACTGGGTGTAGCAGCCTGCCACAGCTTTACACAAAAAGTCCACCTGGTATAAAAAATGTAGGTAATATAAATGGTTTCCTAGTTCATTGTTATGAACTTATTCTGATTCCATTATTGTTATATAATTAATTCAAGAGACTACCATACATAATCAGCTTATACAGGGGGGAAAAAAGTATTTAGTCAACCACCAATCGTGCAAGTTCTCCCAATTAAAAAGATGAGAGAGGCCTGTAATTGACATCATAGGTAGACCTCAACTATGAGAGACAAAATGAGAAAACAAATCCAGAAAATCACATTGTCTGATTTTTAAAGAATTTATTTGCAAATTATAGTGGAAAATAAGTATTTGGTCAATAACAAAAGTTCATCTCAATACTTTGTTATGTTTGTTATGAGGTCAAATGTTTTCTGTAAGTCTTCACAAGGTTAGCACACACTGTTGCTGGTATGTTGGCTCATTCCTCCATGCAGATCTCCTCTAGAGCAGTGATGTTTTGGGGCTGTCATTGGGCAACATGGACTTTCAACTCCCTCCAAAGGTTTTCTATGGGGTTGAGATCTGGAGACTGGCTAGGCCACTCCATGACCTTGAAATGCTTCTTACGAAGCCACATCTTCGTTGCCTTGGCGGTGAGCTTGGGATCATTGTCATGCTGAAAGACCCAGCCACGTTTCATCTTCAATGCCCTTGCTGATGGAATGAGGTTTGCACTCAAAATCTCACGATACATGGCCCCATTCAATCTTTCATGTACACGGATCAGTAGTCCTGGTCCCTTTGCAGAGAAACAGCCCCAAAGCATGATGTTGCCACCCCCATGCTTCACAGTAGGTATGGTGTTCTTTGGATGCAACTCAGCATTCACTCTCCTCCAAACACGACGAGTTGTGTTTCTACCAAACAGTTCTACTTTGGTTTCATCTGACCATATTACATTCTCCCAATACTTTTCTGGAACATCCAAATGCTCTCTAGCAAACTTCAGTCGGGCCCGGATATGTACTGGCTTAAGCAGGGGGACACGTCTGGCACTGCAGGATCTGAGTCCCTGGCGGCATAGTGTGTTACTGACGGTAGCCTTTGTTACGTTGGTCCCAGCTTTCTGCAGGTCATTCACTAGGTCCCCCCCATGTGTTTCTGGGATTTTTGCTCACAGTTCTTGTGATCACTTTGATCCCACGGGTGAGATCTTGCATGGGGCCTCTGATCGAGGGAGATTATCAGTGGTCTTGTATGTCTTCCATTTTCTAATTATTGCTCCCACAGTTGATTTCTTCACACAAAGCTGCTTGCCTATTGCAGATTCAGTCTTCCCAGCCTGGTGCAGGTCTACAATTTTATTTCTGGTGTCCTTCGACAGCTTTTTGGTCTTCACCATAGTGGAGTTTGGAGTGTGACTGTTTGAGGTTGTGGACAGGTGTCTTTTATACTGATAACAAGTTCCGACTGGTGCCATTACTACAGGTAATGAGTGGAGGACAGAGGAGCCTCTTAAAGAAGAAGTTACAGGTCTGTGAGAGCCAGAAATCTTGCTTGTTTGTAGGTGACCAAATACTTATTTTCCACCATAATTTGCACATAAATTCTTTAAAAATCAGATAATGAGATTTTCTGGATTTGTTTTCCCATTTTGTCTCTCATAGTTGAGGTGTACCTATGATGTCAATTACAGGCCTCTCTCATTTTTTTAAGTGGGAGAACTTGCACAATTGGTGGCTGACTAAATACTTTTTTCCCCACTGTATATAAAGGTAAAGTCATGTTGCCAGTTGAGCTAGTCGTAGCAATCGATTCATCTAATCATGCAGGATACTGCTAGAGATGAGCGAATCTTCAAAAATTTCATTTGCCGAATAATAAACAAGTTTATAACAAGATTCGTTCTTAGTACGAATTTATTCGGTCGAAGTTGCATTAAAAAATAATCGTTCTGCGAACATTCCTGCACAAATTACGAACAGTCTAACCATTGTTAAAAGTACGCTACTGAACTGAATACATAACCATTAGCGCACAAAGTGCGTACGAATCCTTAGCGTACTATTGTCTCGCGATTGCATCATACACACGCAATCACGACGCTAGGCCGCAGCATACAGTCCTCAGAGGCAGTCCATATGAGCTAGAAAAGTAAGGTGCTACCTATCCGGCTAAGTACATAATTTACTAAAAACACCATACAAAAAGTGCATCATAGGACACATTGCAGTACCTGAAAAAGAATACACACAATGGGCTAAAGTGCTTGAATGTTGCTGAACCTTTAAAAACAGTATTGCTAAAATACTGCAAATACATAATTATGCAACCATTTTAGTGCAATCAATTTCACATTTGCAGTGACAGACGTCAGGAGAGATAGTGCAAGTAATAGAAAAAAGTTGCTAAAGAAAAGAAATGAGGAGATCAGGGATAGATAATCTGAATTGTAGGGATAGGAGATGGACGATTTCTAGACAGAATCCATAGAGGATTATCAGGCAGTGAAATCGCTATTCTGGTACACTGAGCAGCAGTGACTTGGCATTGGGGTTTGGGGCACTCTGTTCTAAAGGCTGTATTGGGGTGCTTTATTCAAAGAAGCACCACTTGTGTTCCTTGTTGCAGTGCAGTAAGAGGGTCAGAGCTTTGTTTGGGGTACATATATAGAGGGGGAAAAAAAGTTTTCTTTTGTGTTGTGTTGGGTAAAAAATAAATAAACTTCCTTGGCAAAGTTGAATTGGCCAAAAAACAGTTAATAGGTTTTTTTGCGGTTGTTCATTTTAACTAAGTATTTTTGGCGTCATTCGCCATCCAAACAGAAAAGCGTGATATTGTGCTAACCTAGTCAGTGAAGTTGAATTGCCCAAAAAAAGAGTTAAGACGTGGTTCTGGGCTCGTTCCTTTTAAATCGATAGTCGCAGCATCAGTCGCTATATAAACAAAGTGTATAGTGCTGTGCAGTAACCCATTGTACTGTAGTTCAGTAACCCATTGTTAACACACTGTGTAGGTGACGTTATTTCTGAAAGAAATAGTTAAGCCGTTGTCCAAGGCAGTGAGCAAAGTATCATTTTTGGGGGTATTCTTCATTTCATTTTATTTTAAATTTTTTTTATCAAACAGGATGTCAGACAGAGGGGTGACAGGCCCTTCACAGGGGAGGGGCAGTGGCACAAATTTTTCGGGAACAGGCACAGGTCTCAGCAGAGGAAGGGGATGTGGCATTAGGGGTCACTCGGCAAGGCCACAGCTACCGGTGTCATCTAGTGGTCGTGTGTTGACCACCAACCCAGATGTTCTTGAATGGTTGACTCAGTCATCCACTTCCTCCCAGATGACATCTGAAACCCCCAGCCAAGAGTGGGTGGGTTCGTCAGACACAACCCTTAGTTGGCATGGGCCTGGAGCAGCTTCAGTGCCCTCACCTGTCCTCAACCTGCCTCTGTCCTTTTTGGTTCCTTCAGCCAGAGAAGTACTATATGCTGTTGGCTCTGCACCACTATACAGCGAGGACGAACTACTTGAGGACAGTCAGCAGCTACTGGGAAGCCAAGAGGTGGGGCAGAAATCCGCTTCTTCCAGTAGGCGGTCAAGTACTGGTGAGGAGAGTGTAGTAGGAGGTGATGTTGAGAGCGGTCAGGCTTTGTACAACGAGACAGTTGAGGAGGACATTAGCGACGTACAAACTGTAGTTGATGATGATGTAGTCGATCGCACTTGGGAGTCGGGTGAAGCAAGGGCTTCATCATCATTATCATCATCTGCAGACAGACAGCTTGCACGTCAGGCAGCGGTGCAGGCAGCAAGTCGGTAGTGTGGCCGTTAGTCAGCGGAGTGGCAGCAGTGCGAGGTTGGGAGCCAAACGGGCAGGGGGTAGACCGCACTCTTCAAAGGTGCTTTCCGTCCTTGAAAAGAGCGGCGCAGGGGCTCAGCCAAGCAGGAGAGGTACCACTCAGTCAGTGCGGAGTGTTGGTGGAAAAATCGCCTACTCGGCGGTGTGGAAGTTTTTTTGTTAAGACGCCTGAGGAGGTGAACATGGCTATATGTAGAATCTACCGCTGCCTCCAAATTATGTGATTGTGCCACTCTGTGGCCTACTCATGCTGCTGCCGCCTACACACGCTGTGTCCTTTGTGCTGCTACCTCCAAATTATGTGATTGTGCCACTCTGTGGCCTACTCATGCTGCTGTCGCCTCCGCACGCTGTGTCCTAGCTGCCGCTACCTCCAAATTATGTAATTGTGCCACTCTGTGGCCTACTCATGCTGCTGCCGCCGCCTCTACGCGCTGTGTCCTAGATGCCGCTACCTCCAAATTATGTAATTGTGCCACTCTGTGGCCTACTCATGCTGCTGCCGCCTCCACACGCTGTCTCCTAGCTGCCGCTACCTCCAAATTATGTAATTGTGCCACTCTACGGTATGTTGCATTTAAATTTTTATGACTGCTGCTGCCTCTCCCAGGGTATGTCACTGTGCCAGTCTGTCTCATTAAAATTAGTACAACTCCTGCTGCCTCTCCCACTCTGTGGCCTTGAAATGTATTCGACTGCTGCCTCTTGCAGATGCTGTTACTGAGCCACTCTGTGGCCTTGAAATGTATTCGACTGCTGCTGCCTCTTGCAGATGCTGTTACAGTGCCCATCGGAGGCCTAGTAAATTTGTCCGACTGCTGCTGCCGCCTCTTCCAGTGTCTGTCATTCTGCAACTCTGTGGCCTCAAAATTGATTAGAATTTTTTAGACCTTTTGCTCGGCAGCAGCAGCATGTCACTCGTCAATTTTTGGTACGTTCTGTAGTCCTATTCCATTATTCATAGCTCAAGTATACAGGAAACCCTGTTTGTTTTGAACACTGAATTTTTAAAAGTAAACGATTCCGGCCTCCGGGACACTCAGCGATGAGCATAGGGGAGGCGAGCTCAGCTCCCTGAAAACCGCCAGCTCGATCTCAAGATGGAACTCCGAGCATTCTTGGCGTACTGTGTCAATACTGACATTTTGCCACAGCTGAGGCAAAGCTGGAGCATTCACTGCACCTCCTCTGTCTTACGTTCCCGCCCGCTGGCATAACCAGCCCGATACTGATAAGAACATATACTACAGTTGATCTTAACCAAAAGGCCGAGAATTCTTTTTTACGGTCTGCTCTTCAGGGTATGTCACCATGCCACTCTCAGGCCTGATGCTTCTGCCGCCGCCAACTCCACATGCCGTCTCCTAGCTGCCGCTACGTCAAAATCATGTAATTGTGCCACTCTGTGGCCTCCAAATTGTACTACTACTTTCACTGCTGCTGCCACTTCCAGGGTCTGTCATTCTGCCACTCTGTGGCCTACTTATGCTGCTGCCACCTGGCCACACTGTCGTCGTGCCACTCTATAGTCTGCTGATGCTGCTGCCACTGCCATCTCCACGCTGTCTGGGGGGGCTCTGCTTGTATAAGCGTGTAATAGAACAGGTTCTGTCGAAATGTATTTGGAATCAGTGAATTGGTGTAAAAGGCGTGCGGTTTTGGCACTCTAGTAGGATCTTGGGCCTTTGCACGATTCTTTATAGCTGGCGCTAACATTGACCTGTAAAGCTGAGTTCAGACTTGAGTTATTTGGTGAGTTTTGGCCCCTTAACTGCCCAAATACATAAAAGTGTGCAGCGATTCTAAGAGCGACGCCTGTTATGTGCGTGTCCCACTGGCTCACAGTATTCTTTCACTACCACAGTAGACTCCCTATGCATTTTACTGCAAGGCACAGTGTTCTACACCACTATCCAGGCTCTCTGCAGCCCGGAAGTAGCCGTTTTTTAACGCGATTCGCCACAAATTTATTTGGATCGAAGCTAATCTTTTCGGAAAATTCGGTGAACCAACCGAATCGAATTTTTGAAAAATTTGCTAATCTCTAGTGGCAATCAAGGGACCAGAGGCTCTGGCTGTGGTTTCTCTCTGAAACAGAGGATGCCATATGCTGTCTCTTGTAGGCAGCGTACGCGTCCTGCGGCTGCTGGTTCCTCCGGCCAAACTTCTGCTGGTGATGCAGGGACCAGGGGCTTAACAATAACGTTACCCCAGTAACAAAGGGGCCTTTCAGGAATGCTATGGGGGTAAGACATAATTGCACCCTAGATACTGATGTTATTTCCTAAAGCGAAATTATCCGAAAGAGATTCCGCCTGAAAGGGTATCCACCTAGAATAGTAGAGGCAGCCTTTAACAGAGCTAAGACCCTATCTCAAAATGATTGCCTAGTGGGGAACAAGAAAAAAGACAAAAAAGGGCCAGGGAACATGAGATCGCCAGGACCACCAGTTTCATCACCACCTTCAATAGCAACCATGGTGCGATCAGGGGCATTCTCCTAAAGCACTGGGATATCCTCAGATACGAATTTTATCTTGCAAATTATCTTATTCCCTTCCTCCTATTCTTAGTTACCATCCAATCCTGCTATTTTGACATGCAGCCCGTGCCTGCAGCACGCACCCCCCTGCCTCTCCACCCCCGGACGAGGTGCCCGCACGTTCTCCCGGAGCACCCTGTTGCCAGGCAGCAGGACGTTCCACTCCCCACGTGACACAGAGTGTTCCTTCCACACACCGCCCCCGGTGTCCTGTTGCCTGGCAGCAAGATGCTCTGCAGTCTCAGCCCGGGTCACGTGATCGGGTTCCCGGTCACGTGACCCGCCCATAACAGAGCGATTACCCTGACACTTCGGGTATCGCTTTTTTCTTGTAAAAGCCTTCGTTTTCGCTCCAAACCACTGTAAACATCAATGTATCTCTATAATATTTATTTTTGGTCCTGTTTAACCCATTAATGACCGGGCCATTTTGCACCTTCGTGACCAGGCTTATTTTTGAAAATCTGACATGTATCACTCAATAACTTTGGAACACTTTTACTTATCCAAGCCATTCTGAGACTGTTTTCTCGTGACACATTGTACTTCATGACAGTCATAAATTTGAGTCAATATACAGTACAGACCAAAAGTTTGTACACACCTTCTTATTCAAAGAGTTTTCTTTATTTTCATGACTATGAAAATTGTAGATTCACACTGAAGGCATCAAAACTATGAATTAACACATGTGGAATTATATACTTAACAAAAAAGTGTGAAACAACTGAAAATATGTCTTATATTCTAGGTTTTTCAAAGTAGCCACCTTTTGCTTTGATTACTGCTTTGCACATTCACTTGATGAGCTTCAAGAGGTAGTCACCTGAAATGGTTTTCACTTCACAGGTGTGCCCTGTCAGGTTTAATAAGTGGGATTTCTTGCCTTATAAATGGGGTTAGGACCATGAGTTGTGTTGGGCAGAAGTGAGGTGGATACACAGCTGATAGTTCTACTGAATAGACTGTTAGAATTTGTACTATGGCAAGAAAAAAGCAGCTAAGTAAAGAAAAATGAGTGGCCATCATTACTTTAAGAAATGAAGGTCAGTCAGTCCGAAAAATTGGGAAAACTTTGAAAGTGTCCCCAAGTGCAGTCGCAAAAACCATCAAGCGCTACAAAGAGACTGGCTCACATGAGGACCGCCCCAGGAAAGGAAGACTCACCTCTGCTGCGGAGGATAAGTTCATCCAAGTCACCAGCCTAAAAAATCGCAGGTTAACAGATTAGAGATCTCGGATTAGAGACCAGGTCAATGCCACATAGAGTTCTAGCAGCAGACACATCTCTACAACAACTGTTAAGAGGAGACTGTGTGCAGCAGGCCTTCATGGTAAAATAACTGCTAGGAAACCACTGCTAAGGACAGGCAACAAGCAGAAGAGACTTGTTTGGGCTAAAGAACACACATTAGACCAGTGGAAATCTGTGCTTTGGTCTGATGTGTCCAAATTTGAGATCTTTGTGCGACGCAGAAAAGGTGAACGGATGGACTCTACATGCCTGGTTCCCACCGTGAAGCATGGAGGAGGAGGTGTGATGGTGTGGGGGTGCTTTGCTAGCAATACTGTTGGGGATTTATTCAAAATTGAAGGCATACTGAACCAGCATGGCTACCACAGCATCTTGCAGCGGCATGCTATTCCATCCTGTTTGCGCTTAGTTGGACCATCATTTATTTATCAACAGGACAATGACCCCAAACACACCTCCAGGCTGTGTAAGGGCTATTTGACCAAGAAGGAGAGTGATGGGGTGCTAAGCCAGATGACCTGGCCTCCACAGTCACCAGACCTGAACCCAATCGAGATGGTTTGGGGTGAGCTGGACCGCAGAGTGAAGGCAAAAGGGCCAACAAGTGCTAAGCATCTCTGGGAACTCCTTCAAGACTGTTGGAATACCATTTCAGGTGACTACCTTTTGAAGCTCATCAACAGAATGCCAAGAGTGTGCAAAGCAGTAATCAAAGCAAAAGGTGCCTACTTTGAAGAACCTAGAATATAAGACATATTTTCAGTGGTTTCACACTTTTTTGTTAAGTATATAATTCCACATGTGTTAATTCATTGTTTTGATGCCTTCTGTGTGAATTTACAATTTTCATAGTCATGAAAATACAGAAAACTCTTTGAATGAGAAGGTGTGTCCAAAATTTTGGTCTGTACTGTATGTCACCTTTATTTATGAAAAATCCCAACTTTACCAAAAATTTTGAAAAATTCACAATTTTCAAAATTTCAATTTCTCTGCTTTTAAAATTGAAAGTGATACCTCATGAAATATGTATTATTTAACATATGTCCACTTCATGTTTGCATCATTTTGTAAATGTCATTTTATTTTTTGGGGAAATTAGAAGGCTTGGAATTTTAGAAGCAATTCTTAAAATTTTTAAGAAAATTTCCAAAACCCACTTTTTAAGGACCAGTTCAGGTCTGAAGTCACTTTGTAGGGCATACATAGTAGAACCCCCCATAAATGATCCCATTTTGGAAACTACACCCCTCAAGTTACTTAACACTGATTTTATAAACTTTGTCAACCCTTTAGGTATTCCACAAGAATTAAAGGAAAATGGAGATGAAATTTCTAATTTTCACTTTTTTGGCAGATTTTTCATTTTAGTCCATTTTTTCTTTAACACATCTAAGGTTAATGTCAGGATTCGGGGGTGCTGCGGCCCTCCAGCGGATGTTGGGCGGGTGCGGGCGTTCCCGTGTCCTGACGCTATGCGGCGCTCATCCCGAGTGCAAGCCAGAAAATCCTCTGGTAACACTTAAGTTCCTATAGGGTTAAAGGTTTGGCTAGTTTTGCTAGTTTTACTGGCAGGCATCCCTGCCAGTAATTTTGGTCCATTCAAGGGTGTGGCTGGGATCCCTGCTCCTATCACGCCTTGGGGCTGGCACTCTAGCCACTACTTAGTTTCACACTCGCCATTCATCTGTGCCTGCTATAGAGCCTTGTGCCTAAGCTAGCTATTCTGTGTTTATCCGGTATTCCTGTGACTCTGTACCTTTTTCCCTGGTTTCTGTTACTGTTACCTACCTTTTGTGTTATCCTCTGTTTATTCCTTGCTTGGTTCCTTTACCTTTTACCCCTTCAGTTCCTGACCTGTTTAGGGTTGTTCCTGCTTGTGTTTTGTTTTGGTTGTTTGTCTCGTGTTCCACTTTCTTCAGTGTAATTCCAGTCTTCGGTTGGGGCCGGCCTGTTAAGGAGCCGGGTTCCCCCAAAAGTCAGGGACAGTGGTTTGGGAGGAGTGTCAGGGCCTCACTTTGTCTGTGTCATTTGTGTCCTCCTGACCCACTCCTCACAGTTAACAGCCAAAAAAAACTCAAATATTTATTACCCTGATTCTGCGGTTTACAGAAACACCCCACATGTGGTGGTAAACTGCTGTATGGGCGCATGGCAGGGCGCAGAAGGAAAGGAGCGCCGTATGGTTTTTGGAAGGCAGATTTTGCTGGACTGGTTTTTAGACACCATGTCCCATTTGAAGCCCCCCAGATGCATCCTATAGTATAAACAATCAAAAAGTGACCCCATTTTGGAAACTACGGGATAAGATGACAGTTTTATTGGTACTATTTTGGGGTACATATGATTTATAATCGCTCTATATTTTTTTGGGGGGGAAGCAAGGTAACCGAAGAATGAATGTTTTGGCACTGTATTTTTTTTTTTTATCATGTTCATCTGACAGGTTAGATCATGTGGTTTGTTTATAGAGCAGGTTGTTACGGACACGATGATATCAAATATGTCTACTTTCTTTGTTTGTTTCAGTTTTACATAATAAAGCATTTTTGAGAAAAAATATGTTTTTGTGTCTCAATTTTCTGAACGCCATATCTTTTTTATTTTTCTTCTGATCGTCTTGTATAGGGGCTCATTTTTTGCAGGAAGAGTTGAAATTTTTATTGGTACCATTTTTGGGTACGTATGATTTTTTGATTATTCATTATTACACTTTTTGGGGCAAGGTGACCCAAAAATTGGTAATATTGGCACAGCTTTTATTTATTCAAACTGAGGGTTAGGTCATGTGAGATTTTTGTAGAGCAGGTTGTTACGGATGTGGCGATACCTAACATGTATACTTTTTATTTATTTATTTTAGTTTTACACAATAATATCATTTTTGAAACCAAAAAAATCTTAGTTAGTTTTAGTATCTCCATAGTGTGAGAGCTGTAGTTTTTATATTTTTTGGGCGATTGTCTCAGGTAGGGGCTACTTTTTTGCAGTATAAAATTACGGTTAGATTGGTACTATTTTGGGGGGCATACGCCTTTTTGATCGCTTGGTATTATGCTTTTTGTGATGTAAGGTGACAAAAAATGGCTTAGGGGTTAGGTCATTTTGAGATTTTTGTAGAGTAAGTTATTACGAACGCGGCAATACCTAACATGTCTAGGGTATTTTATTATTTTACTTTATTTTATTTATTTTTACTCAATTATAAATGTGCTTATATGGAAAAAAATGATTTTTTTTTTTGTTTTTCAATTTTTTTTACACTTTTTTTTTTAACACTTTTTTGACAGACACTATATAGTGTACTACAGTGTATTTTTACTTTACACTAAGCCTGTTCAGGTTCCTGCCTTTAGCAGGAGCCTGGTCAGGCTTCATATACCATGGCAAGCCAGATGGCGTCCAGTTGCCATGGTAACCATCGGGCAGGAAGCTCCCTCCCTCTCTTCTGGCCACACCATCAGTCCCTACGGACCGCGGCATGGAAGTGTTAAACGGCCGACATATCTGCCAGCAGCGATGTCGGCCGTTACATTAGATTGTCAGCTGTATGTTACAGCTGACAGTCTAATACCGCTGGGCCATCTTGAAAATGGGGGGTGATTGAAAGGGAGGGGGGTTAATTACTTACAGACGACGCTGCTGCTGCGGGTGGGCGGGCCTTAGGCCCCGGGAGGGGGGTCCGCTCGGCCATCCTGAAATATTAAAACATAGCAGCGCTGCCCCGATGTCCTCAAGAACATCGGCGCTGCGCTGCTAAACTCTGCAATTGGTCCCCTGCCGGGTGCACGGACAGCAGTTTACAAGCAAGTGTCACCGCAAGTGTACTTGCGGTGACACTTGGAGCTCACGACGTACTGTGTACTTCATGATGCGGTAACTACCACCACATCATGACGTACATAGTACGTCACTCGTCACTAAGGGGTTAATACAACTTTGGGTTGTTTGTTATGTTTCACCACACGGGGACCTTCTGATCCTCCTTTGGTTCCGCCCCAAACTCCTATTTTGGTGGTTTTTGGGCAGGTGTATATGTGTATATAAAGGCCAGTGGTATTCTTATATGTTATGTGCAGAGAAAAACACTTTAAAAAAATACGTTGTCTTCTTGGGGACCTCTCCGATAGGAAGAATCTCCAGATCTGGGCTGCAGAACCATCACTCTTGACCACCCTCTACTTAATCTATTCGGTATTACCCTATGTTGCGCCTTTGTATTTAAAACAGTAACAGATCTGCCTGTCTACAATGGGGGTATATTCGACTTGAACCCCCATATATAGGCTTTGACGGGCTTGGGGCAGGTAAGGCCGTTTAACAGACCTGCAGCACACAAAGTACTCCTCCCCGTCCTCGTCGTCTGCAAGGAAGCCACTGCGTCTTTCCACCGAAAACCAGATGACAGTTCCTTTGCGCCGTTCCAGCGTAGGGTCTCCTGGCCTCGGATAGTCAAGCACTTCGATGACCCAGTCCTTCACCGCTTTAGTCTCATAGGGTCTGGGCGTGGGCTGTCACTGATGCAGGCACAATGAAATTCTGCCGCATGGAAGGTGTTCTCCTCCTGGGCAGCGGAGTGGACACTCCAGCCGCCTCCGCTGCACCAGCCGGCATGGCGGACACCTCTGGTGCCCATGCAATTCTCGGGGTCACTTGTGCCATTGTGATCTCTTCGAGCCTCTCCGGTGGTTCGAGGTCGCCACCCCACACCATCTCTCCCCACTTTGGACATAGCTGGAGCGCCATGCTGTCTTGTTCACTGCTGGCTTGAACTGGAGAGGAGGGTGGAGTAATGAGGGAGGAGTCTTCCCTCTCTATACTTGCAAACAGAAAGTTCCCAGTGAGCCAGGCTGGTTTTTCCCGCTTCTGAGGGGGGTGTATCATCACTTTCCTGCTCTTGAGGGGGCGTATCATCATTTTCCCGCTTCAGGGGGCCGGGGGGCAAGAAGATTGCGTATATAGCACTAGCCTACAAAATTTGAATAACATTTAATATTCGTATGAAGCAAATCTGAAAAAAATCCAGATTCGCTTCAGAGTAGGAAATAAGGAGGATTCATAATGAATATACGAAGCGGCAAATAGATTCCCTCATCTTTAGATGCTGCGCCTGCAATGAGGTATCCCCCAGCCACTTAATTGACAGGGCCAGATATCTCGGATTGCCCTAACAATGTTATGCCCACACCATACCTCAGAGTAGCAGTGCAAGCAGTGCAGTGACTTCTCGTGAGCCAGTATACAAGAGTGTAGCGGTGCAAGTGCAGAAGTAGATACTCCATGCTTGTGTCGCTACCTGGAGCAACAGAGCAGAGGCCAGATTTTCAGAGCCAGCTGAGACACCTAGCCCTATCAACCAAGTGGTGGTGAGAGGATCCTTGGCTTTGGGAACACCCTAAGGCAGGGGTAGAACTCTGCTTGATGAGGTGAATTGATTTGCTCATCTCTAGCCAGTTCTTACTGTACATTTACATCAAATTGTTCAATTAAAAGAAGAGTTAACCACACCTTACCAAAGTCTATTTGTCACCATGCCACCTGCACCTTACAAGTAGACTATAAGCTGTGTTCATGAAGTATTTTTACAGTAGCGTAAAGTTTTTTTTGTTTTTTTTTTAAAGAAAAGCATTATTTCACGTATTTGCATCTTAGAATATCGGGCATAGGCACATCTTAAAATACATATAGATACAAGTACCTGTCATAACCATGGAAACCAGAATGAAAACATTCATTGCTGATTGAATTCAAAGAACTGGAACACAATGAGCAATAGCAAATGGTTTTTATTTCAAAGTTATCTTTTGTTCTTTCTCTTTCTTTCTTTTTTGCAGCAGACTAAATCTGAAATTAAAACCTATCCTTAAGAAGCACAAAAAGCATATCCAGCCATGTTTTTAATGTTTTTAATAGGCAAATTGAATCATTAGGGTATGACCTCACAGCGCATACTTTGTTGCAGAAAACATGGTGACATTCATGGTGGAAATCAGCAACATTAAGTTATATGCTGAACATTTTAAATCCCCACAAAAGTTACATGTACATTATTCAAAACTGTATGCATTATTTATCTTGGCATGGGCTACAGAATAAGGCTATGGACACCTTAGCAGTCACTTTCAGGACTATGTCCTGTTTCATTTTTCTACTTCATAAATACAAAAAAATGAATCAATTTTAAAATCAAATGCAGAGCACAGCTGAGGTCCATTTGTGGAAAGACACCCCTTTCATCATGCACCTGCAATTACTGTAAAAGCCTAAATGGCATTTCATGGAATTAATTCAAATTTTAGCAATTACTCAGCAGCTTGACTAGCAATTACTCAACATACATAATAATCATTAAAATGTATTTGTCATGAACCAGCGGGTGTGGACCCACTGTGCCACGTGACCAAACTCTTCTAAAAGCATTGTCTAAGTGAACCCCTTGTTCTTCACAGTACCCCTGATGGTGGGAAAACTTTCCTCAGGAGAACATTGGGTTGCTACCTTATGAGGTCAGTTGGCACACAAAGCAGCTGGCCATGGTGGACCAAGGTGTCCAATGCAATGTACCAGAAGTATGGACATAGTCAACAGGCCGAGTCATAACCAGTGCATGGCCAAAGGATCAGGTAGAGGCCAAGTCATGCAATGAATGGCAGGGCAGATGTCACAGGTACAGGTCAGGTAAACCAGGTCAGCAACAGGAGAGTCAAGATGGAGCAGGCAAGGATCAGACAGACAGACAGTGGAATCCAGAAGACAAGCAGGGGTCAGGAGTTTGGGAACACAAGCACATACGAAAGCAACCTTAGCAGGCTACAAGGCCCTTTGACGCTCATCCACCTGGGAAGAGGGCTGGGCCACTTATATAGGTGCAGAAAGGTTGGGATTGGTCAGAAGGTCAGCATGGTCAGAAGGTCACATGTGCTTAACCCTTAAGTTACTGGAAGTGATGTATGCTGGCCCTTAAACAAATGTGCTACAGGGAACAGGCTGGAAGGCATGCTGAAAGGAAACCATGGTGGCAGCATCCAGGGAGAATGGTACCTGCAAGGACAGAGCCCGGGACTATGGAGGAGAATAGGGAGACACTGAGGGCAGATCACTGCCACTACCTGTCCTGCAATGTGCCTGGATGTGGACAATGATGGAGGCGGCCAGGGAGGACAGTGCTCGACTGAACACGGAGCCTGGAACTGCAGCGGTGGTGAGTGAAGGAGTGAAGGATCCAGTACACAGTGGCTAGAAGAAGGTAAGTATGATTCCCACGGCAGGTCCGGCCACTCTGGAAGGTATGCCTTAGTGGCCCCCAGGGATGAACAACCCCTTTAAAGAAACACATCAAAATTGCAAGCTTCATTCAGTCTCTTATGATACAAAGAATATATGAAAAACCTAATTTTTGCAGGAGCCATTTACAATTGTTTCCTTATCATCTACAATAGGCATTTCCTCTAATACCTACCACCTCAACTTATTTACATGATGTTGTTCCTCAAAAGAATTTTGTCATACATTACCCAAATGCACATTGCTGTAATAAGGCTGATGGCATGCAACATTGCAGGACTTGACCTCATGAATAGCAATCAGTTTTCCCAAGTCTTAATCAATGGATAGCCCTCAGTACTTGAGTAAAGCAAGAAACAAGAAGACAAGAAACAATATTTTAAAGACATACCAGACAACAAAAAAGAGAATAACAAACTCACTGATAGGTGAGAGTATGCTTGATAATGACAACGTATGAAGGAGATCCAGCAATGGTACAAACACCAGACACAATAGCAGTGGCTGAATGGGAACTTAAAGGGGTTTTCCTAGACCTAAATACTGATGACAAGTGTTGAGCAAATCAAAGCATCTGAAGTAGACTTTGATCAAAATTTGAAGGAAAATTTGATTTGCTATGAAGCCGAATTTCCTAGTGCTTCGTGGTAATGAACCAATTTTGCTTGAAATGCAAAAATAAATTCATACTCATTTCGTGGTAATGAACCAATTTTGCTTGAAATGCAAAAATAAAGTCATACTCATCTCACCCATTTAAGCGCGAAGAGGCTTCCGTGGCCATCTTGATCGAAGATGTTGCGTAAAATCTTATGGTTGGTGACATACCGTATGACGTCACCAGCATGATGACGTCATCATACACCTCACGAGATTCTACGCAGGATCTCCAATCAAGATGGCTGCAGCAGCCTCTTCACGTTCAAATGCATAAGATGAGTATTATTATTTTTTTTGTTACCCATTAACCCCTGAAAACCCAATTTTTTTTTATCGCAGATGATGCAATCAGTGATGAACGTGGCATCTGCGGGGTTCAATTACAGAGTGTGGCCATTCCCCATCATTGCATCCGGTACTTACAAAGAAATTTGCTTCATGACAAAGTAATTCATCACAAAGTGAATTTCTGTGTGAAATTCAGCAAAACAGTTGAATTGAAGTTAAACTTCGCTTATCTCTACTGATGACCTATCCTATGGATAGGTCATCAGTATCTGATTGGTGAGAGTCTGACACCCGCCGATCTGACACCACAGTATATCACAAAATACTTCCTCAGAAGCTACCCCTCTGTGGTGGCCAGTTGTAGCTGCCAAGTTCTGTCCTCCTACTGTAGTTCCCTCAGGATAGAAATACAGTTGAATTCAGGAGTAAAGAGAGCACCTGTGGCCGCTGGCCAGGTACTGTACATAACTACTTTATGCTCCACCATGAGTCAACTCTGGAAGTGATAGATCATTACTTACCTTGCTAGCAGCCATGAGAAGGCTCACGCAACCCCCTAGTCATTGGCCAGTGGGAAGTTTCCCTGTAGGGTCTATGGTCCTCCCCTGAAAGTTGCATACAAGTGGGAAGTGAATGTAGCAGAGGGATAAGGCCTAGCATAAAATGGTCCAACAGCAAAAACATCACAAAACCCAAACAGCAAAGCTGAATACACAGTAAACACAACTACAATACAGACAACAAAGATTGTGGAACAACAAATCCCAGGATGTCACATAACAATTGCATATTACATTAAAGTACCATGTTTTGCCTAGATAGTGTCATGATAAGCCAAATAATACACACATGGGGACACATTTATTAAGACTGGCATTTTAGGCACTGGTCCTAATAAAGCCCCATTGTTGGCAGAGTATACGCCAAAGCTATGAAGAGACACAGTCTTTCCAGAAAGAGACGTTGTCTGGATGGATTGGATTAAAGATTGTCCTAAAACCTCTATATGCTGTTCATGCCCTTTTTATACCCAGTCATGTGAGTTAGTAGTAAATTGCTTCTCCAGCTGTTTTTATTAGCCCTACTTACTTTTCCAGTCTTTTGTTGCCCCGTCCCAACATTCTTGAGATGGATTGCTGCCATCAAGTTCTAAATGAGCACATTTTTTAAATTGTAAAATGGTTAATTTTTTAAATGGTAATTTTCATGAAATGGTAAAATGTCTCACTTTCAACATCTGTGTTCTATGTTCTATTGTGAATAAAATATTGATCTATGAGATTTGCAAATCATTTCATTCTGGGGTTTTTTTTTACATTTATTTATATTTTAGACAGCATCCCAACTTTTTGGGATTTGGGTTTATATTTATTTTTACTTAATAGGGGTGAAACTCATGAGTAAGGTATTGTAATACTATTTATTTTTACTTAATAGCAGTACAATTTATCTGTAGGTATTATAGTGCTATTTGTTTATGGGGTATCATACTATATTTTATGGAGGAAAACTGAGGTAAGTTTTAGATGTGTGTATAGTACCTCCAAACTTCTAGGCCAGTGTGATCAGTGGAGTGGGCACTTGGTTGGCTTAAAGGGAATGTTTTACTATATACCTCTACCTGCTCTTTACACACAGTTATGTTGAGAACAAGTATAAGTTTAGCGAACTGGCCTGTGGTTTAGGGAGTAATGCCTTGATAGCAAAGACGGACTAGTGGACAGGGAAATTTCCCGGCAGGCCAAGGCCCAAGCCCTCCTCTTGGTCACCAGCCAGGTACACAAAGATCTGATGATCTCAGCATTAATTAATGTAGGGGCATCAGACACTTACAGTACGCACCAGGCCAGGGGCCGCAGGTGCCCTCCTAAATTCAACTGTGTTGAGGTCCTCAGAACAATGATACAGTTTAATACTGTGGTAAAGGCGGCGGTATTTTGTGCTGCTCTGTAGTATTTGGTTTTGCAGAGACAGTATTCTGTGCTTTACTGTGATATTTGGTTCTGTGTGGGAGTTATTTTGCTCTGCACTATGGTATTGCTGGCCCTGCCTACTTCTGTTGTCCATGACTACATGTGTTAGTCCTGCCTTCTGTCAATTTGGAACCGCCTACAGAATTGGGTTACTTTTAATTTTTTTTCCCCAAGGGCAACTTTAAGTTCCCAGTCCTCCCTGCAAGATAATTCCAACATCTGGAACTATTATTTAATTTAGTTACTTGTTTGATGCTAACTCACACATTATATTGGAACCATCGATATTGCCATCACCTTTTGATGAATTCTCATGACAACATTATTTCTTAGTCATAGGAAGAAATAAAATAATCATCCTCACCCAGGTTATAAAAACTATTGTGTATGCAATCTCTGTATGCTGTTACAGAACATACTGTACAACATAGATAACATAAAATGAATACATGTATGAGTAGAACTCCGAGGCCACCTTTAAATGATGTGGATGGCTTTGATGCACGTTCTTTGTGGCAGAACCAATGGAATCTACATCAACAGAAGAAAGAAAAGGAAAGCACCTTGGGTTGAAATTATATATATATATATATATATATATATATATATATATATATATATATATATACTTTATCCTAACATATTTGAAATGCCTTTGTGTTAAAATGCATGAGAGAAATGCATTACTTAAAGTATTACAGTTGCTAAATTCTCTCCACAGTGCTCCAGCCTTTATAAGATACAGTAAGAAGGAACATCTGGCTTCTGCAATTGAATTTCTTTCCCTTGAGGTGCATGTATGTGTTATGAGGGAATGTAAAGAGGAGAAATGACTTCCCTTTTCCCACAATTAAAGATTCTGAAATGAGAGCACAAGAACTTTCATCCCAATGTTTCCTCTTGGGGATCATTGAGATCTTGATCTGACAAGAATGGTTTAGGTGGGTAATATAGTACAGGAAAGATAGACTTCTAGGACTTTAAATAACTGTTATCAAATATTCAAGTGTTTGCTGAAAGCATTAGGAATCACCCTGAAGAGTTTCTTACAATGCATGATTTGAAGACTCCATTAATTGGTGATTATGCTCTGTGAACCACATAACAATTTGTGTGCAGATGTTGCTGACATTAAGATGAATGACGCATACTCTGCAGGCAAAAGAGAAAAAAAAAATCAGTGGCAGGTAAGTAACTTAACAGATTACCATTTTTGTGTCTGAACACAATACTGACTCTAAGACAATTGCAACTTTCAAATCCCAGATTTACGTCTGACAGTCATAATGAACTGATATTCATCCCTCCATCCGTGTTATTTTGGTGAAAGATTGTTCTGAAATACAATTATATTTCTACAGAATGAAAACCAAAAGGCTGGAACCCGTAGCCTGGATTATCTGATTTGGCCTCTCAGAACAATTGCTGGAGTGTGTAATGAGACCATTACGAAACATTACAACATATTTAGCTCAGAAGGAAACCAATGTTATTGCCCCTCAAAGGAATTTAATTTTAAAGAATCTGAGTTATAGTTCCCTGCTCACAATCTCTTGTGAAATCTCAAATAAAACAACCGGAGAACTCTAAAAGAGACACGTCAAAATCACAAAGGGTGCTGCTGTGAAACCATGGAAAAATATCATTAATGAAAATTCATCCAAAATTGTATATGGAATGACACCATGTCGGCGGTTTCATCTCGGCTCTGGACGCCATAAATACACTTCAAAGTGAATGGTAACCTTTACTGGTATGTGTGAACGCTAGGTCATAGAATTCAGATTATTTTTGTAAATTTTCAATTTAGCAATGTACCTACAGTACAGTTTAACAGAGAAATGGAATTCATTAAGGTGTACATGTTGGCAACTGACCAAGGAATGAGAACTATCCTGGTTGAAGGGGGACAGGGGGTTTATTATGTTATACATAAAACAATAAGATATGAACTAACTGAAGGTAATTTGAGAATCTAGTAGAGGAAACTTGTTCTAAACCAGAATTACCCAATTATAAGTATTACTGTATATGTATGGACTGAATGGTGTAGGACATCATCAAAATGCATAGAAAATTACGCCTATTTTTCTTTAAGTTAGACATTAAATGTCCCTATTTAAACTTTAAATTGAAATAGACTTCCATCCTGACAACCTATCTGAGACAACTTATTGCAGCTTCATTACATGGTGTGTATTGCCATTACACAGACATAAGGCTGCCATCAGTAGTTCCTGGTCCCCATGCAACCTAAAGGTCAAGGTTTCATCTCACATCTTCACCTAACTCCTTACTACTTTTCATTATTTTCATCAGTAGTATGTCGTTCAGTAGAGATTGAATTTCTTAAAATTCAATTTGGGTCTGATTTATCCGAATTGCCCTTATGATTTGATTCGGGTACAAATTGATTCTACCAGAATCAAAAGTACTTTGGTTGCCTTGAAAAGTCTCTATCCCACTCTCTCTTCATCTCTCTTGATTCTTCCAAATTGAATCACTGAAATTCGGTTTCCATAGAATCAGAATTTTTGAAAAAATGTGTGTTAAATTCAAAATTTTCATCTAAAGTGGTTGTGTTTCCTTATAGGATAGGAATCAAAATGGTTCATAATTACATGTAAAAAGTTGAAGTAATTGCATGCTCTTTATGTAGACCTTGAGGTCTGTGTCATACATTTCCTGGACTGTAAGGTCGGTGTCAGAACCCAGCTTAATAAAGGCAACTCTAACCTTTTAAGAGCAAATTTTGAGAAGAGAAGACAGAGAAATGCAGGCACCCTTCATGATGTGATTGGTCCGAAGAAAAGTAATTCTAGTTAAAACACCTGTTGGTACCATATTGGGCAAGTCACATGCATAGCCACATGGTGTGCACCTCCCCCTCTGGGGATAAGTGCTATACAGGCCTTTCTGTTGGTGGGTGGGCCTATTGTTCCAAATACTTTACAGGGTTTCAGAATAATAATTTAGCCAACTACTCTAAAATCGAAGCTGGGTTTTGGATGTTGAGATTTTCTTGACATTGTCATATGGTCTTGGAAAATCACTCATGTGAATCAACCCATTGACTTTAATAGGTCTGTGTTCAGTTTGGACAGCACCCAGATGGAAACATTGACCATCTGAATGAACCGTTATGCTTCTCAGTGTTTCAGGGGAACATATATACCATATCATTCCCTTTTTTATCTTGCTCTACAGGGACTTAAAGTTTTAAAAGACATGTCACCGTTTGTAATGAAGGAGGATAATATTATTGAAATGGTTGCCAAATAGAAAGACCTTAGTGTCAGCTCCTCGCTTGAAGAGGTTATTCTGGTTTACAGCTACAGTCCAGTGATGATGTTGAATGGAAGGATTGCAGTGGGCTGGCATTGGCTTTCCATACAAAGTAAAGACAGTCCTCTGCAATCACATCTATGTGATCTGTGTATAGCACATTATTTTATATTAGGCAGCTCTAAAGTGACATTGTCAAGTTTATTTCACTGTATTTTCAGGCAGAGTTGTAGCCTAGTCCTAATCACTATAAGGACCTTTCAAATAAAGTACCCTCACTCCACACACATTGATTAATTCTGATGACATTGTGGTTGGGCTGCCCTGGTGAGTCATTATCATGATCATTGAGACCACTAAATAATTGTCCAAATCCCAACTTTCAGGTATTTAAGTAGTTGTCCCATTAAGTAGTGTTGAGCAAAGTGAGCTTCGGATCCTAGATCCGTAGTCGCTTCGATAAAAACTTTGAATGCTATACGGAGATTCATCTCTGTGCCTGATTGACAGTGGACTGACCACTATGGCCCCCTTTGTTCATGAGAATGGGAGCCCCCTTGATTGAATGCATGCATGTCCACTGTTCCATTCAACCCTGTGGTTCTACTGGAGATAGCCAATTACAATCGTTCGGCTATATCTGGCAGCTTCATAAAGCTGCATGACCGCTGCTCCATTCAAACAGCGCCACATAGGCCCCATCGGTTGGACCCCCAGCCGATCAAACACTTACTTCCCTATCCTGTGGATAGAGGAATGAGTTGTCTTAATGGGATAACCCCTTTAAGTCAAGTTACAAAATAGGCCATCCTCTCTATATTTGCTAAGAGAATAAGGAGCAATAAAAGGCAAGTCATGTAATCACATATCAAAGATGTAGTCTGATGGAGGCATCCCCTTTACATATTCCCTATCAGGATATATGGGCATCACAGAAGAGAGTGACTTGAACAGCCCTCTTTTAGCTAGGGAAAAGAGCCTGCAAGCATAGAGCAGCACATGTCGTGGTGGACCTGTCCTGTCTATGTATTACAGAAATAGCTAAATTTTTCCTTAAAACAAGAAAGCATGAAAAGCTTTAAAGAGGCTCTGTAAGGCTATTTTCAAACCTGTGGCACAGGGCTTCCGGTGGGTGTGAAAAGGGCCTAAGCTTGGTCAACCCTATTAAACCAGGGCTCATCATGCTGATTAAAAGAATACATTTCTGTTGTCTAGTTGCTAAACAGCTGCAGAGATATCCACATTTTTATTCACATGCAAATAAGCAAGTTGGAGTTCCAGGGGGCAGGCTGAATCCTTGGAGCACTGCTTTTGAAACACCTCTCTCCCCCCGCCCCCCTCAATTGATAGGAGTAGACATCAGTATGGTGAGGACAGTATAGAAGTATAGAAAAAACATTATTTTCTCTGTGGTATGGCTATAGCTTGGTGATAAGTAGTGTTGAGCGAACCCCAACTGTAAATTTTGGTCCATACCGAACTTTGCGAGTTCGGGCACCCGGACCCAAACCCGAACTTTGAAAAAAAAAGTCTGGGTTTGAGTTCGGGTTCGGGCGTTTAATAAAGCTTGTTAAAATGCTGCAGGGCAGCCAATCAACAAGCTTTTAAGCTGTGGGCACTTAGAAGCCATCACAGCCATGCCTAGTAATGGCATGGCTGTGATTGGCCTGTGCATCATGTGACCCAGCTTCTATATAAGCTGGATCACATGTAGCACTGCCCATCAGCTCTGAGAAGTGCAGGGACAGGAAACAGGCAGCTAAAGTGAGGGAAAGTGTTAGGAATCTGGCTATTTATTCTGTGGGTGACCTACAGTGTATATAGTGATTATTTGTGGGTGCAATACACCAGCTTTGCACCCCTGACACAGAAATATAATAATTAATTTGGATGTAAATTCTGTGGAAGACCTATAGCGATTTTTGTGGATGCAATGAATCATCTTTGTACCCCTGACACGGAAATTTAATAAGTAATCTGGCTGCTAATTCTGTGGGTGACCTATAGTGATTTTTTGTTGGTGAAATGCACCATTTTTGTACCCCTGACACAAAAATATAATAGTTAATCCGTCTGTTAATCCGGCAGGTGACATATTCACATTTTTGCTAAGACATACAGCTGTACTGCATACGTGACACGGAAATTAATATAGTTAATCCGTCTGCTAGTCCAGCAGGTGACATATTCACATTTTTCTAAGAGATTACACCTGTACTGCATATGTGACAGGGAAATTAATACAGTTAATCCGTCTGCTAGTCCGGCAGGTGACATATTCACGTTTTTCCTAAGACATACACCTGTACTGCATACGTGACAGGGAAATTAATACAGTTAATCCGTCTGCTAGTCCGGCAGGTGACATATTCACATTTTTGCTAAGACATACAGCTGTACTGCATACGTGACAGGGAAATTAATATAGTTAATCTGCCTGCTAGTCTGGCAGGTGACATATTCATATTTTTGCTAAGACATACAGCTGTACTGCATACATGACAGGGAAATTAATATAGTTAATCCGTCTGCTAGTCAGGCAGGTGACATATTCACGTTTTTGCTAAGACATACAGCTGTACTGCATACGTGACAGGGAAATTAGTACAGTTAATCCGTCTGCTAGTCCGGCAGGTGACATATTCACATTTTTGCTAAGAGATTACACCTGTACTGCATATGTGACAGGGAAATTAATACAGTTAATCCGTCTGTTAGTCTGGCAGGTGACATATACATGTTTTTGCTAAGACATACAGCTGTACTGCATACGTGACAGGGAAATTAATATAGTTAATCCGTCTGCTAGTCCGGCAGGTGACATATTCATGTTTTTGCTAAGACATACAGCTGTACTGCATACGTGACAGGGAAATTAATATAGTTAATCTGACCGTTCGGCAGGTGACATATTCCCATTTTTGGTTAGAGGTACACCTGCACTGCATATCCAGGTGAGCCATCCCTGCCCTGCACGAACAAGTGGCAGACAAAATCAGGTGTGCACTGCGCAATGCCATCTGTGGCAAAGGTCCACATAACTACTGATACGTGGACCTGTAAACATGGGCAGGGACATTATATCTCCCTGACTGCACACTGGGTAAATGCAGTGGCGGCTGGGCCTGAGGCGGATAGCAGTTTGGCGCGTGTCCTACTGCCACCGAGGATTGCAGGACATTTCTCGTTGCCTCCTGTTGCCTCCTCCTCCTACTCTGCTTCTTCCTCTACCGTCTCCTCATCCAGTCAGCGTAACACCTTCACCACCAACTTCAGCACAGCCAGGGGTAAACAACAGCAGGCTGTTTTGAAATTCATCTGTTTGGGGGAAAAACCCCACACTGCACAGGAGCTGTGGACGGGCATGGAACAACAGACCGATGAGTGGTTGGTGCCACTGAGCCTCAAGCCCGGCCTGGTGGTGTGCGATAATGGGCGAAATCTCGTAGCAGCTCTGGGGCTAGCCGGTTTGATGGACATCCCTTGCCTGGTGCATGTGCTGAATTTGGTGGTGCAGAGGTTCCTGAAAAATTACCCTGATATCTCAGAGCTGCTGCAGAAAGTGCGGGCCGTCTGTGCTTACTTTCGGCAGTCTCACCCTGCTGCTGCTCGCCTGTCTGCGCTGCAGCGTAACTTCGGCCTTCCCGCTCACCGCCTCATATGCGACGTACCCACAAGGTGGAATTCCACCTTGCACATGCTGGAGAGACTGTGCGAGCAGCAGCAGGCAATAGTGGAGTTTCAGCTGCAGCATGCATGGGTGAGTCGCTCTGCGGAACAGCACCACTTTACCACAAACGAGTGGGCCTCCATGCGGGACGTGTGTACCGTGTTGCGCTGTTTCGAGTACTCCACCAACATAGCTAGTGCCGATGACGCAGTCCTGAGCATTACTATCCCACTTCTATGTCTCCTTAAAAAAACGCTTTAAGCGATGATGGAAGAGGAGGTGGCACAGGAGGAAGAGGAGGAGGAAGAGGGATCATTTCCACGGTTATTAGGCCAGTCTTTCACAAGTGACTTGGAGGGTGGGTTCTGGCTTCAACAGAGGCCAGGTACACAACTGTCTAGCCAGGGCACAGTTCTGCAGGATGAGGAGGATGATGATGATGAGGAGGAACCGTGTTCACAGCAGGGTAGCACCCAAAGCAGCTCATGCGCATCAATGGAGCGTGGCTGGGGGGATACAGAGGACACAGACGATACAGAGGACAGCTTGTCCTTGCCTCAGGGCAGCCTGGCACACATGAGTGACTACATGCTGCAATGCCTGCGCTATGACCGTCGAGTTGCCCATATTCTAACCAGGAACTGGGTGGCCACCCTGCTGAATCCCCGCTACAAGGACAACGTGTTGTCCTTAATTCCGTCACTGGAGCATGATCGGAAGATGCGCGAGTACAAGCGCACGTTGGTAGACTCGCTGCTGAGGGCATACACCAGACAGTGGGGGCTCAGTGGAAGCACCTGGCAAAGGCAGAGGAGGAGGAAGTTGTCAATGCAGCTGGGGCACAGTTAGCACCTCAGAAGGGAGGGTTAGCATGGCCGAAATGTGGAAAAGCTTTGTCAGTACGCCACAACAACCAGCACCACCAGCTGATACGGAACGTCTTAGCAGGAGACAGCATTTCAGCAACATGGTGGAACAGTACGTGTGCATATGCCTACATGTACTGACTGATGGGTCTGCCCCATTCAACTTCTGGGTCTCCACATTGGGCACGTGGCCTGAGTTCGCCCTTTACGCCTTGGAGGTACTGGCCTGCCCTGCAGCAAGTGTACTGTCCGAACGTGTGTTTAGCACAGCAGGGGGGGTAATCACAGACAAGCGCAGCCGCCTGTCCACAGCCAATGAGGACAAGCTCACGTTCATTAAAATTAACCAGGCATGGATCCCACAGGACTTGTCCATACCTTGTGCTGAGTAGACAAGTATACTGGCTGTACCCAGCCATTGTTATACTCCAGGGCACTTTATCTTTAAATTCTCTTTTCTATTTACCTGTTTTGGGGTCTTTCCAAATAAAAAAAAAATAAAAAAACAAAACAAAAAAAAACAGTGTTGGCTACCTCTTCCTCCTCCATCACCACTTCCACCTACACCGCCACACCGCCATGTCCACTACCTCCTCAACCTCCTACTCCACTTTGACCTCCGTCTCCTACTTCAAGATTATTATTTTTTATTTTTTCTATTCTATGTTATTTTAAGTCATTTACCTATCCACATTTGTTTGCAGGGTAACTGTCCTGCTCTTACCCCCATTTTGCAGCCCTCTAGCCCTTACTACGACTATTTTGCAGCCATTTTAGTGCACCAAAGTTCAGGTTCCCATTGACTTCAATGGGGTTCGGGTCCGGGTCCCGAACCTGAACTTTGATCTGAAGTTCGGGCGAACCCAAACTTCCACGGGTTCGTTCATCCCTAGTGATAAGTGCTCAGCCTTGTCTGTAGAGATCCTAAGTTCAAGTTCCAGGAGAGACGTATTTTTTTCTGTTATTTTTTCTCTCTCATTTAACCCATAATACAAGTGTATAGTCTTAGTATTTTCAGAATAGTGTTTTACACTTAGAAACTTAAAGCATATTTCTGGTTAACTCATAGGCACAATATATGATTATAAAGAAACTAGCAACATGTATTAGCTTTCTAAGTTTAAAAACACTATTCTCAATATGATAAGACTATAGATGTTTATTGTGGGTTAAATGATGGAGAAAAAAAATCCACAAGTCTTTCAAACCTGGGATCTCTATAGAGAGCCTTACTGTATATGGAGGACTGTGTTTTTTCTATACTTAGAAAGTGAATACATATTACTGCTTTCATTATCATCATATCTTGTGTGTGTGAATAAACCAGTAATATGTCTATTAGTTTTCTAAACATAGAAATCCACTAATCTCATTATGGTAAGGCTATAGTACATACCATATACACTACATACATGCTAAGACACATC
The DNA here is from genome assembly GCA_900303285.1 of Rhinella marina. Classification (NCBI taxonomy): domain Eukaryota; kingdom Metazoa; phylum Chordata; class Amphibia; order Anura; family Bufonidae; genus Rhinella; species Rhinella marina. The sequence goes on from ONZH01009591.1 coordinate 76,462, forward strand.
TCTAGGAAACAGCTATATCCTCGTGCTGATGTCTACCCCTGTCAATCAAGGTGAGGGGAATGTGCGGAGCATAGGAGGTGTTACAAAAGCAGTGCTCCTAGGATTCAGCCCCACCTGCTGGTGCTCTAACTTGATCATTTACATATGAATAAAAACACAGACATCTTTGCCACTGTTTAGCATAGACATAAAAGAAATGTATTATTTTAATCACCATGATGAGCCCTATCAAGCAGTATGCCTGGTTTAATAGTGTTGATCAAGCCTCTTTTAATTAATTCAAAACTTTACACTTCATTTTGAATGATATTTGTCTTGAAATTTAAAATATCCGGAAATAAAGGCATGAATTTAAGCTAGTACCATATTCAAAAGTATAAGACAATCTGTCTTTTGTCATATAGATAACTGTAGTAACACTAGATAGTTATGATGAAAAATCCACCACAATAATCATTTTACATACTTTTATCTATACAAACAGGAGAGTTCTGTATACTATTTAAAGTCACATAGTAACAATTTTATAAACTACCGGTATTCACAATTTAGTTATAACTTTTCTTTAAACGCTGAACATGATTTAATCTTCCTGCCAAAGAATATCTTGAGAAATACTACTGAACCATTTAACAGTGTAGAAAGGGTAAAAAGGAAATTTATTTTCAACTTCTTTAAATATAAATTCATACTGTGTTCTCTTCCGCCTCTCGACCTTCTTGTATCAAACACACATTTAATCTGTTGTATCTGTACTGTGCTCTGACTGTACATAATTTTCCATACTTAACTCAGGCTATGGTATTATTCTAGGTTCTAGAGTCACAGCCTTTGCCATTGGCAATAATTTAGAGTATGTCAAAAAGTAAAAGAAAGTCCTCAACCAGCCCTTTCCTGAGTTTCCACAATCAAATATTATGAACTGAGGCAAACCTACAAAGGTTCTTAACTTGAAACTGGGTTCCCATAGCAAAGTATGCTATGTGTACTTATCATTTCTTTAATTATAACTTTATTCTCTGTGCAAAGGATAGAGGCTACACAACTAACCAGTGTGGTTTCCACCACTCCTACCCCCACAGATCATGAAAAATGGGATACTATATCTCCATATAAATGAAGTAGAATGTTGAGTATGCTTCATTCATTGGAAGTGCTATATATAGTCGGGTACAGTGCTTGGTTACCTCTGGCATCCCATAGATGGCAGCAAACATTCACATCCTACCCATCCATTCATATGGGGGGCATGGGACCCCTGTGATCATGAATGGTGGAGGTTCTAACAGTTTGATAGCAGTCAATCAAATATTCTTCAATCCTGTGGCTGGACATGATGAAAGTGCAGTGCCCCATTGCTATAGCCTTCTCCACTGCTTAAGGTGTAGAAAGGTAGAGTGCAAGAGTGAAAGGTCACTCATATATGAACTTCACTGCATCTTGTTTGGACGATAGAACACAGGCCCCTGCTACATGAAAGAGGTAGTTTGGCCACCTGTTATAAAACTGCCCCCTCAGTGGCAACTGCAGTAACAGTAATTGAACAAGAGGAAGCAGAGCTGGACATTATAGTGCCACATTTATGAGAAGAATTACAGAATTGTTGTGAAAAAGACACAATTTGCTGTTCTTGGACAAATTCGAGAAGATTGTGCAGGTTATATAGAAAAAGAGAACTACTGCCTACTGCATGCTGTATACAACATTGGGAAAGCTGCATATGTAATATGTGTGATAAGAACTGTACCCACTGCTTAAGTGATTATATTAGTGAGCTGCAAAAGTTTCTAGTAAAGACTGTTAATTTTTTCCAAAACCATCCTCATCATTTGGGCAGCACTGACACGCTTGTCCCTGGGACCTTGTCTCGCACTCAACAACTACTTAAAGAGGTTTTCCGGGATTTTAATAATGATGACCTCCTAAATCAGGTATACCCAAGCAACTCTGCCTTAGGGTAATAACAGACTGTATAGTCCTTCTTCATTTTTAATGGCCGTGTGGCAGGGACTGTTGCTGGTATGGGGTTTGGCTGGTTAGGTTGGGGGGGACAATATGCATATTATTGCTGTTCTTGTCTGCAATCTCCTGCAGGTTATTTGACAGGAAACATTGATTATTAATGAGATCTGGCATACCCACTTCTCCAACCCCAGCGCTCTCCTACCCTACAGGTGGGAGCCCTTCTTCTGCCATCTGCTTTTCCTCCTTCATCAGGAACATCTAGCTCCTCCTTCCTCTGCTGACTTTTCTAGGACATCGAGACTTTGAAGGATGATTTTGAAGAAGCAAAGCCAGAAAAAGATAGATGGTCAACATAAAGACCTACCCTTCCCCCCAAGGGTCGAAGACTTGATGGGAAGGTGCCGTACCATTGAAGTGAATGGGATGTCTTGTAATTACACTGCTCACCGATGCAATGTCAACAGCAAGCAGGTAAACAATGAAGGGAAGGCTGCGCTCATATGGTCTTCTCTTCAACCAGCTGATGATCTGATATTGATGACTATTGTAGAGTGAAGCAAAGCATTCGAAGCGGAAGTTGGTCCGAAGTTTGATTGGCCGGGGTGCTGGGTGTCAGACCCCTGCCGATCTAATATTTATGACCTATCCCGGAAAACCCCTTTAACAATAAGGGCACTTTTGATTTGAGTAAAACAGTTTGGACCCACATTGAATCAGCGGACCAATTCAGTCAAATCAAACCCAAATTTTTAGCAATTTGCTTGTTAGGTTGTTGAAATTTCTCTGTTTGTGTTAGTCCATAAAAATTCATATGATAAAAGGGTTGTCTGATCATGACCCCTTTTATTTTCAACCTGTCCCAGTTATGACCTAATCATCATGAGTCCGGCTTCCAAATTCCTGAACAATAAGCTGCTATTAAACCCGCTCAGGGGCGGAATGGGAACTTAAAGAGGCCCTGGAAAACAGTGGCCCCATGTCGTAGGTGAGGTCAAGTTAGGGTAATTGACCCCTAGTGGTCACTGATTTAAGGATGTTGTAGGTGGGTTCAAACTGACCAAAACAAGTAGGCGGGGACAACTGAAACAGACGAGGCCTGCAATACTGTAGTGCAGTGGAGAATACCGCCCCAGCAGAACCAAATACCACAGGACAGCACAAAATACTGCCGCCTTCACCATAGTATTCAACTGTATCCCCATCACGAGGACGGTAATACAGTTGAATTCAAGAGGGCACCTGCAGCTGTTGAGCATCAGATCAATATGTACCGTACCTGGCCTGCAGCCATCAAGAAGGCTTGAGTGGCCCCCTGGGCATCAGCCCATCGGAAATTTCCCTGTAGTGTCTATGGCCAATCCGCCCCTGACCCCGCTAGAGAATTACATATTTCCACTTCAGCAGCCATTACAAAGGAAATGTAGTTTTGCATGTGGGCCATTCAGCTCCTTTAAGTAAAGCCACTCTTATTTCAAGTCAATTTAAATTGCAAGATGTCCTGTATGTACCCTATGAATCCCAGCATGTCTACAACTTTTACACATCTTCTTCATGGCTAAAATGTAAGAACTTACCAAAAGATATATCCATATTTATTTATACTACTGTTAAATTAAATGGTATAAAAAAGACCAATCGTTCGAGCATGTACCTTTAAGGCAGTATATTTAGTTCAGGTTCACAGAAAACAACATTTTTGGGAGCAAGAAGTAAATTAATGTGCATTCCTGTCCAGGTTAAATGACAGGATACCTGCAGGGCTTTTGAAAAAGCCTCCGCTTATAATCTTACGTTAATTGTAGCTGCGAACGAAAGCTGGACTCGGAGGAATAAAAATATACAGTTGTTCATGGCCACAATAAAGGCATAAAAAGAAATCTGTCATTTTATATGATGGCCAATTTATAAGTAGTAATTTAGTAAATAATGCCGAAATGAAACTCGCATGAACCAGACCACTACAAACCACACTGTAGCAATTATAAGCCATTAGTATGGGCCTTTTTCTGCCGCATTTCAGCTGTACAAACTTCTGTTAAATGTTGCCTATGTCAAACTGACCTTTACCTTTCACCAAACACAACTTAATTTGCGGACAGTGAAGGATAAAATACAATGTATTAGTACATAACATATAGAACAATTTTAAGGCGCCATAACAATAGAATTCTTTATTACTTTTCTCAATGCATTGTCCCACTGACAGTTTTGCAGTAAGGTATGCTCAAAAAATAGATCAAAAGGGTTTTATGTGTTCTTGAAAGAGGGAATATATTGCTATTCGGCATTACAGGCAAAAAAAGCATATTTTAGACACATTGAATAGAATTTCTACATGGAATCCCAGCTGTTACAGTACCTGGTGGTGTGAAGCCGCAATCCGCTATCCTCCCCTTCCCAGGGGATCCAGCTGACAAAATAGTTCTGTTCCTTCATACAGACGGTGGTCCTCTGCTAGCCGGCAAAGCCTCTCTTGCTCTGCCCACAGTGTATGCTCTTAGAGGCCCAGTGTGCACAACCTAACCTTCAACAGCCAATAGTTGACTACCTGACAAGGTGTCTGCCCTGGCCTCGGACTGTTCATCCAATTGTACATACTTGTCCTGCCCTGAACTTGACCTATCTCTGACTGTTTTGTGACTGATCCAGAGCGGCATCTCTTGACCCCCGTGAGTCATTAGACACTTGAACAGAGACTACTCCAAAAGGTAGCAGCCAGGTGGTTCCCTTGCAGGGTGAATACCGGGGGGGGGGTCACTTAGATAACTCCTTTGGGAGATTGGGAGCAGACCCAAGTCAAATCTGTTCAAGTGACACAATGAGTCTGTCACGGACATTCCTATGACAGGTAACAGGAGGTCTGTCAGATTGGCAACACGTGGTATAATCTGTCATGTTTTCCCTTTTTGTTGTTGGTATTTACCACATTCTTTTCCCTCAGGTGTTCCTGGTGTGGTAATTGTCCCTCCCCTATTTATTGCTTCTTCCTACTATTTCTTGCGGTTTATAGCTTCAGTTGTTGTTGTGGTGTGCAGCAGTTTGGTTTTCAGCTGAGATCCTGGAGCCTCCATTTCTTCATTGAAAGATAAGTTTCCTTTTCCCTTCTGTGTGTTTTGTTACTTTTTCCTGTTGTTTTGTTATTAGGCCTAAGGGAGACTCCTGTTTGTCCTTCCTATAGGAGGAACAGGTCGACTCATTCCTGTCATTAGTTCCAGGGTCCTATAGGGTCAGTTTGGTGTTTAGGTTCCTGTGTATGAACTTGCCTACTTTTGAGGTCTGTTCATACTGGTAGATAGACAGAAATTGAGCCAGGGTTTCCTGTGGGAGGTGTCCATCTTCCTTCCTTAGTTTCTAGGCCTAATCTCCTTTCCCTCCTCGGCTTGGTTTGGTTTCCCCCCCACACACACACACCTGCGTGTGACAGAGTCCATACCAGCTTATCCTGGGACGTGTTTCACCAATTTAAATATGGTGAACTCTGGCGTTGACGAAGACTTCTTATATTGTCATTCATGTCTTAGAAAGCCAGAAAAAAGATTCTTGAACAGATCAAGCCAAGCCTTCCATGTGAAGTACAACTCTCCAAACTGGCGTTGGTGTTGAATAGGACAATAGCAAGGAAAAAATATACTAGCTTTGGGAGAGTTGATAGTTGATAGTTGTAAAAAGATGAAGAGGATGGTCAGCAACAATTTTCGAAATCATGGCTATTCTACTGGGAAGAACCATAACCCCAAGAGAACAAAACACATTTTGGAGAAATGGTCTACATATGGCTACCATGAGTTGGTAAGATCTTTGTGGTTTCTTTTTAATAACTATGAGGATCTGTTCACACTACCATCATGTCTTCCATTCTTAACAAAGCTGTTACAAGTATGAATTATTAGTATTCCAAAAAACCTGATGATCATATGAACTTAAAATGGGGTTCATCGTGTTTTTATCAGAGGTTTTGGTGTCTTTGATGGCAAGAATGATTTTATAGACTATGCTATGCTTGCTATAAAAAATAAAATGATGCAATGGAACACAGTCTTAAAGGAGTTGATCAAGTTAATGAAAAAAAAAAGCCAAAGGTAGTTTCTGAAATAGTCACCTATTTCATCTCCCACCACTTCCCGCACTGCTGCTATGATCCTCTCCCATTTGTTTGGCTGCTGCAATGAAATCCACCTATTATTCACATACTTGCTGCTGCAAACCACTAGTCTCAGTGGCTTATGGTACACGACCACTAAGACCAGTGATTGACCGCAGTTGTGCCTGATGTATGAGGACATGTCACTGCTTTGGACAAGAAGGTGATGACATGGCTTGGTTAAGGGTGCTGGAAGTGGCAGAGAATGAATGAAGTGGCCATATAATCAGAACAGAAAAAAGCAGCATTATGGGAATGACCACACAGCATGGTCATGAGCTGTTCAGGGAGCGGCCAGCTACAGTCAAGAACCACATGGCCAACTAGGCCTCAGCTGCCTAGTATTTAACTAATGAAGAGTGCACTGTATAGCCAATCTGAACTGTTAATGGACGCACAGCACTTTCATTACCAAGCTTCCATTAACAATTCAGACTGGCTATACAATGCAGTCTTTATTAGTTAAATATAAGGCAGCTGAGGCCTAGTTGGCCACGTGGTTCGGCCGCACCCTGAACAGCTCACCACCACGCATACCCTAATGCTGCCCTTTTTTCAGAACTCCTTTATACTCAGTTCACACTAGCATTAGGACTTCTGTTTTTATAGAGTCCATGGTGGACTGTTGGCACTAACCGTGTGCCACTGATTTTCCAAAATCCACGACAGATATGAAGGAGATGTTGTAATCTAACGTGATCTAATCAAATCTGTTCTTTCCCTCATTTTAATAATGTGAAATTACGGTAATATTAGTCTCTGTTCACATTACTGTTTTTGCTTCTGTTTTCCTGAATCCATGGTGGCTAGAATTGATCCAATATTTTCCATTATAGGATACATTTTACCCTCATTATAGTTAAAATATAAAATAACTAGGATGCTTTATTCACTAACATTGTGACTTCTATTGTTACAGTATACTGGGTGGATATTCAAATCTTTTATAATCCCTTAGGATCTATGTTTTCACCATTTTGCATTTAATGGGTCCATCAAATTTCCATTTACAGAAAGCTCAGGGCAGCTTGCTATGCTATACTTCAAACATAGAAAAACAACAAAAATCAGATGGAGAAGAACCTGAGAATGGTCTAACAAATTTAATGAGCACTGTTAGCAGCATCAACCATATTTTAAACTATTCATAGTGCCTGGTGGGGTTGATCTGGCTGAGCCTAATGATACCTGTCTTGTCCAAATTGGTTGTGGTCTTCCCAGAAAAAAGGAGCTTTATTCTTTATGCAAATTAGGGCTTGAGTCCCCCAAAGAGAGTGGCCAGCAGCTCAGGGTCTGTGGTGCTCAAGGGGAGGTGGGGGGGTTGCTCCTCTGTGCATGGAAGATGCCCTATATATATATATATATATATATATATATATATATATATATATTTTTTTTTTTTTTTTTTCAAAGGCATGCATCATTTCCAAATCAGCAGGATCAGCCCCATTAAGCAATTTAAATAGGGTTGGACCTACTGACAGGTGGCTCTTTAAGAGGAACTTGTCTTGAAGAAACATTACTTTGAAATTGTCTGAAACTCTATCCATAAACTTGATAGAGTTCAAGGAAATCTGCTCTTTGAAAAAACAAATGTTTCACCATGTCCATGACCACAATGTACCCAACATGATGGCTACTTTCATAATGCGCCATGTCATAGCTGGAATCTCTCAGACTGCTTGAAATGAAAATATTTCCACAGTCACCAGATCAAGGATCTTTGAAAATTCGCATCATGGATGTGCAACAAATCTGCTGTGGCATCATGTCAATATGGGAACTTGGAAATAATATGATAGTGAAATTGGATTTGCGTAATTTAAATGTGCAGGATATTTAACACCTCTGTCTAAATTATTTTTCCTAATTTAATGAGGGTACATAAACGGCAGCAAGGGAGTAAAGAAATACAGCTTTAAGAGGCTTGACAAATCTCACATTCAAAACCAGGATATAATTTAAAAAAAATATTAGTATGAAAGAGTGAATTAAAAACAATGTCATAAATCAGCCGAGGTGAATCTAAACATCAACACTGCTTAAATACTTTCCCACTATAAAAACATTAATTTCTGTCTCCGAATGCCTACATGACTTTTTCATGAGTTTGTTTGATAGAGGTGCTCACATTTTACAAATTCCTGAACAGCAGCCAAAAAATGTTAATGTGTATGACCTCATTATGTTAAGATACTTTTTTCAAAATGAAAATCTTAGTATATTAAGTATCTCAGCCTAAGTGGTTAACCCTTTTTACACCAAATAGAAGATTTTTTAGGCAATTATTAGTATATGCATAGTAACAAATTAGGGCTCATGCACAAGAACTTATTTTTTGTCCGTGTCCGTTTTGTTTTGTGCAGAATCATTCACTTTAATGGGTCCACAAAGAAATGTGCATTCCGTTTCCGTATGTCCAAATTGCCATTCCGCAAAAAAAATTGAACATGTCCTATTCTTGTCAATTTTGCGTACAAGGACGCAGACCTGTGTTTTGCATACAGTCGTGTGCATGAGCCCTTAGTATAGAGGGAGGGAGCCTAGGGAAGCATTTGCCCAGGTTGCTAGTTTCCAGGGAATTACTAAAGGCCCCTTTATACTGCCCGATGGCAGATTATCACAAGCTCATGTATAAAGTTGCCGCCTATTAACTAATGAACAAGCAAAACGCCAGTTCATAGGGTTATAGAATCATTGGTGTGATCACCGAAATTATTATTATTATTCTTTATTTATTTATTTATTATTTATTTGAAAGTGTCATTAATTCCATGGCGCTGTACATCCAGATGAGGTTACACAAATATAAAAATGTAATAAACAAGAATCTATTAACAGACTGGTACAGAGGGTAGAGGACCCTGCCCGCAAGAGCTTACATTCTATAAGGGAAGGGGAGAATAGAAATCATGGTTTGCAGGCAGCAGATCGTGGTGTCTCCGTCCTGCAGAGTAATGGGTGCGTTAACAACTCACTACAGGTGAAGGATAACCTACGTATGAACCTGTACCAGCATATGCTCTATCTATCATTAATATTTTTTACTTATATATCTCCAACATATTCCACAGAGACTGTCATCACTCACATTGATATCAGTCCCCATTGGGGCTCACAATCTAAATTCAAAATTAAAGAAATATTCCAATTAAAAAAAAAAAATCCCATGGGCTGCAAAAATGATAGATCTCATACTGCCATCACCACTCCCTCGCTGCTGCTGTTCTAATAAATCCCTGTTGCGATCCACTTTCTGCTGGTGTTCCGACAAAAGAAATGGCTGGGAATGTTGCTTGGGCAATTACTTATTGAAGAAGTTGATCATTGCTCCATTGCACTATTTCCAGCTTTTTGGGGACATCAGCAGGAAGTGAATGGCAGTTGGAACCAAGACACTGCAGAATGGTGAAGTCAGTATAAGCTCTTTTATTTTTTTAAACCATTTTCAGCCCATAGGAAATTTTTATACAGCTGGAATAACCCTTTAACCTATCAGTATGTTTTTAGACTGTGGGAGGAAGCTGGAAACCCACAAAAACACTGTGACAATATACAAAATCCAAATAGATGTTGTCCTTGGTCAGATTGAACCCAGGACCCCAGCCCTGCAAGGCAAGTGTGCTAACTAGTGAGCCACCATGCTACCTATCAGGGTGAGGCTCTTAACATTTAACCCCTTCCTCCTGCATGTATTTTGGGCATTAGTGACCCAGCAATTTTTTTTTATTTGCTGATCATCGTCTTCCAAGAGCTATCACTGTTATTATTAGCTGGATTCTACATTGCTCTGAAATTTGTAGGACAAAATCCCAAGAGAGTTAAGTCTGATAGTGCAGGTCCTGCCTGATAGAAGCCACCTTGTCACTGGTAGGTGGGCCCAATATATTCTTGATCAAAAATATGCACAAAGAGCGTCTAGTTATCATGTAGTAAATATAGCAGTAATGCAGTTTACATTTCTTTATGTTATCAATGTTTGCATGTGTCTTTGTGTACAAATTAGTATGCTGCTACTTCTTGTTTGCGTTTCCATTGCAGCCATTGTAGTGTGCACCTTTATACATAGATTGGTGGTGCTGGTCTAACTCTCTTTTGCACAATGCTTTGCAGGCAGCCTGACAGCCTATCAGGGGGCAGGATATTGGCTAGTCTATCACGATCTGTACTTTTTGTGAAGCACAGATGGCATTGTAAGCTCAGCCAGTGATGCGAGAGAATGTGTCTGCCATATCTCTGACACAAGCCAAACTTCTTAGGGTCTTGCAGGGGTAGTGGAGTGATATATTTAGTTGTAGATTGATTTATTAGGCAGCAAGTCAGGTTATCTCAGTAGGGAGGGCATAGGGGCAATGTACAGTGAGGGCATCTTCTGACGTTGTGTATGTCATGGACTACAGGCACAAATATCTTTTTTTTCTGTGCATAAGCCAACCTTTTTCCCTCCAAAAAACATGTTAGAAAATTTATATAGTTAATAAGTGCTTTATAGTCATATTCCTAGCACCTTCAGTAGTATATATTTCGCTGCATACACTGCACAAGCGTGCTCTTTTCTTTCCAATAACCAGTCACAATTTTGCTACTGTTTATAATAAATATATATAAAATTTATAATTTTGTAATTCAGTGCATTTTAGAACAGTGTGTTCATAACAGGGGACATTTAATTGTCCCTGTGTGTCTTACCAAAAATGATAGTTGTCAATGTTGTACAATGTCTTTGTAGCAGGGGGCATTTAGTTGCTCCAGTGTCTATTACCCCCCCCCCCAAAAAAAAAAAACAACAACTGTTTTTGCACCATTTATAAGTGTACTAATAAGTGTATTTTTCCAGCATGACCAACAGTATATAGTTTGACCACAGACTGTGTCGAATTGAGTATTTTTTTGAAACCACCGTTGAAAATTTTACAGAAATTTTTACATAAATTTTATTAAGCATAGACTAGGGTACCTAACCTGACATGTTGGTCTGTTGGTGATGGATGAAAAGCTGTGTCAGACCTATGGAAAGCTTAAGTAGTGGGAATGGTAATGTGGTCCCATGTGGTCATTTGTCTCCAGAATGTTGGCCATTATTTTATTGGGGTCTGTCCACATACCTGGCATAACATACATTGGCCCAGATTTACTAATGTGCCTGTGGTGCACCAAAATATACCTAAAATGTACCTTGGTACCGGGTGAAGAATGTGTGTTGCTCCCAGCAATTGTCACAGTGCAGTAAGGTGCACGTCACCATGGATACCTGAAACTGCTGTTATGAGCAGGGACAATATGTGCCTGTCAGGGCCCACTGGGTCAATGTATTGCATGGCAGCAGTGAAGCAGCACCACAGCAATGAGGCCAAGTTCTATTGACACCTCCATCTTTGCGTCAGTCTGGTTCCCACATCAGGTGCTTATCCTCCTCCTCTAAATTCTACTCAATGACCATCCTCCCATCCCCAACAGAAGTAGGCCAGAATGTTTCTGCTATCCCTCCCTCCTATCATCTGCATAAACTGAAGAGGTGCCATACTTTGGCAGAACTGGGCAAGAGAAGCCACGCAGGGAATCAGTTGCTAGTCTGAATCAGGCAACAAATTTCCTGCTGGAAGTCTCCCCACCATCTACAACTGGACAAGGTCAATGGGAGGAATATCATGAATTTGGGGGAAATAACACATGCTGATGCACAACACAGCAGTGAGCATGTGTTATTTTCACCTCAGGCAGTGTGGCAGCTCATCAGGTAGGCATTTCCTGTACTCTGGCCACCAGATTTGTGAGTAGGGACAACAGCAACATCAACAATGTAATCCCCCTGATAATTTATATAAGAGTAAACGCTCACGCTTATTCAACAAGGGAGGGTGGAAGAAGAACAGCTTTCACGTCTTACTTGCCACATTGTCGCTCTTGGTGACCCATAGAGACAAAATCCAATGACGGAAGTAGAGGAAGATAAGGATGAGAAGCTATCACTGGAGATGCTGGTGGTGCAGGAGGACACAGCTAATGATGACAACGACACTGGCCATGACCAATTATCACAGCTTGTTGCAGCTTTTGTCCAGCAAACACCTGTCTGACCAGGAGATCCTCTTTATCCCCCCCCCCAAGAGTCATAGCTCTTTGCTGTCTCTGCTACAAGTAGCATAAGTCACAACAGCCTCAACAGCAGCCAAACATGATGGAACAGTTTTTTCAACCTTTTTACTGGCCATATGGACTTCTGGGAAGGCAGATTGGAAGTGTGCCCCAAACTGGCCCAGTTTGCTATCCATGTACTGTCTTGTCCACCCTCCAGTGTACTGTCAGAGGCAGGTGGAGTCATCACACCCAAATGGACAAAATTGTGTTATGCAAGTGTCCAAAACATTACCTTTGTCAAAATGCATCAGGCATATCAGTGAGGATTTCCACACACCTCCAGCTGATGACAATGAATAGATCTACCATTGCTAACAGTGGCTATTTATCACTGGCATAATGATCCAACTGCCACTGTCTACCTCCCACTGCTGCCACTACTACTACCCATAAATGGCTGCCATCTCCTGACTTGTCTGTGATGTTCTGCACTGCGCTGCTGCTGCTGCTTCCAAGAACGGAAGAATTTTTAGGCACTTGTTCAGATCAAGCCACTGATTTTTCCACTACTAAAGTGGGTGTATAAACAATGGCAGGCACTTGCCCCCAGAAAGGGATAATTTTTGGAATGATTTTTAAAAAGCATAACTAAGCTGACAGTGTAGTGTGTTTTTACGTAGGTTGTTTGTTGAGGGGGCACCACAGCAGTGTGCCTGCTGTTTCAGTTGCAGATGGTGTGGTCAAACCTGACCACATTATCAGAGCACGAGCAAACCCGGAAGCCTGTGCTTCCGGGTATGCTTTGGCTGCCTCCAGCGGCGGTAACACATGACTGCAAAATGAGACAGCACATTGGTGACACATTAATCAGGTTTTCTTTTTGTATTTTAGATTCATTGGGCTAATTAAAAACTGGTAACACATTTTTACATACCCTTTTGAGATAATTTTGTACTGGTGATATTTTCCTCACACCATTCTCTACAGTCATGGCCAAAAGTTTTGAGAATGACACAAATATTATATTTTCACATGATCTGCTGCCCTCTGGTTATGTGTGTTTGTCAGATGTTTTTATCACATACAGAAATATAATTGCAATCATATTATGAGTAACAAAAGCTTATATTGACAGTTAGAATGAGTTAATGCAGCAAGTCAATATTTGCAGTGTTGACCCTTCTTCTTCAGGACCTCTGCAATTCTCCCTGGCATGCTCTCAATCAATTTCTGGACCAAATCCTGACTGATAGCAGTCTATTCTTGCACATTCAATGCTTGCATTTTGTCAGAATTTGTAGGTTTTTGTTTGTCCACCCGTCTCTTGGTGATTGACCCCAAGTTCTCAATGGGATTAAGATCTGGGGAGTTTCCAGGCCATGGACCCAAAATCTCTATGTTTTGTTCCCTGAGCCATTTAGTTATCACCTTTGCTTTATAGCAAGGTGCTCCATCATGCTGGAAAAGGCATTGTTCATCGCCAAACTGCTCTTGGACGGTTGGGAGAAGTTGCTCTCGGAGGACATTCTGGTACCATTCTTTATTCATGGCTGTGTTTTTAGGCAAGACTGTGAGAGAGCCGATTCCCTTGGCTGAGAAGCAACCCCACACATAAATGGTTTCAGGATGCTTTACAGTTGGCATGAGACAAGACTGGTGGTAGCGCTCACCTTGTCTTCTCCGAATAAGCTGTTTTCCAGATGTCCCAAACAATCAAAAAGGGGATTCATCAGAGAAAATGACTTTACCCCAGTCCTCAGCAGTCCACTCCCTGTACCTTTTGCAGAATATCAGTCTGTCCCTGATGTTTTTTTGGAGAGAAGTGGTTTCTTTACTGCCCTCCTTGAGACAAGGCCTTGCTCCAAGAGTCTCCGTCTCACAGTGCGTGCAGATTCACTCACACCTGCCTGCTGCCATTCCTGAGCAAGCTCTGCACTGCTGGTAGCCCGATCCCGCAGCTGAAACACTTTTAAGAGACGGTCTTGGCGCTTGCTGGTCTTTCTTGGGCGCCCTGGAGCCTTTTTGGCAACAATGGAACCTCTCTTCTTGACGTTCTTGATGATGCGATAGATTGTTGACTGAGGTGCAATCTTTCTAGCTGCGATACTCTTCCCTGTTAGGTCATTTTTGTGCAGTGTAATGATGACTGCACGTGTTTCTTTAGAGATAACCATGGTTAACAGAAGAGAAACAATGATGCCAAGCACCAGCCTCCTTTTAAAGTGTCCAGTGGTGTCATTCTTACTTAATCATGACAGATTGATCTCCAGCCCTTTCCTCATCAACACCCACACCTGTGTTAATGGAGCAATCACTGAAACGATGTTAGCTGGTCCTTTTAAGGCAGGGCTGCAATGATGTTGAAATGTGTTTTGGGGGATGAAGTTCATTTTCTAGGCAAATATTGACTTTGCAAGTAATTGCTGTTAAGCTGATCACTCTTTATAACATTCTGGAGTATATGCAAATTGCCATTATAAAAACTGAAGCAGTAGACTTTGTAAAAATTAATATTTGTATCATTCTCAAAACTTTTGGCCATGACTGTAGTATCAGACATGGGATATTAGTTACCATTTGATGCATCACTGATACCTAAAGCCAATCAAGAGAGAATTTTAATTGCCTACATAAAATGGTGGGAATTTATCAAAGACCAGCGTTTGATAACCCCTGCGACACTGGAGGATGAGCTTACCTGGCATACCTTGTCAGAAATTAGGCGCATCCTCTGGCAGTCTGTTCCCCTAAATTAAAATCTATGTAAGCTTGTAGCTGATATCATCATTTAAGCCATAAATGATGATAAAAGTGCTAGGGCAGATTGTCCTGTCCACACTGTGCCCCTGCCATGCCCTGTCTTCGGCAAGGGCAGTGTAGAAACACCATGTTTACCTAGATTTAGGTGCAATGACATTTAAAACCCATGGTTTGAAAGTCTTTTAACCCAGAAAACTGGCTTAGGGAGGATGATAAATTCGCACCATTGACTTTAGTGCACAGTGATAAAATTAAATAGCAATGTGAACATTCGGATACAATTCAATACCTCTAATATATAAAGGTTTTGTTCTCCTGGTCTCCTTATCAGTCTGATTTTTAAAAGTCCTATGATTAGCAAGTTGATCAAGTTGCTACCTAGATTTTGAGGAAATAAGATGACAGTACTAAAGAGAGACAAAATAAAACTGTGATTGTACGCATTTTAGATGAAGCCGCTCCACAAAATTATCACATTTATAAACTGCAGATGTACAATTTGATATACAGCTTTGATTTGAATGAAGTTCTAATGCATATATGAAAAGCACTTTCATAAGCATATCTGCTTGACATCCTTTTCTAGGTTCTTCTTCCCAAGTATTCTTTAACAGCAACAGTAAACAAATACTAAAAATTCAGTTCCTCCTAGTTGTACACAGCTGTAATTTGGCACTAGCAGACTTCTGTGAGGCACTACTGTACAATCACATGCCTCTGATTTCATCCTGATGCACACACAGAGAAAGAAGTTTCATGTCTGATCCAATGATCATGGATGTATTCTCTCCTAGAAGCATTGCACCACTTGGCAGCCAATCAAGCATCTACAGCTGCTTAGTATGGAGCTTCAAGACATTGTATGCTGTCATACACCCTTCTGCATATGTCTTGTGACATGGAGAGTTCCTGACGATCCCAGATACATAGCTGAAAAAGAGAAAAGAAGCAAAACGCTCACCAGCCTTGCCATATTATGACGATCCATAGTCCTCTGGAGCTTCCAAACACCACGAACCAGTAGCAGAATATCCAAACAATTCACAGTCATGAACAGGGATGAGCGGACCTGTGGATGTTCGGGTTCACTGGGTTCGGCTGAACTTTGGGTCAAAGTTTGGGTTCGGGACCCGAACGTGACCCGAACTTGAACCCGAACCCCATTGAAGTCAATGGGAACTTTGGTGCACCAAAATGGCTGTAAAATCGTCGTAGTAAGGACTAGTGGGCTGCAAAAGGAAGCAAAATAGGTGTAAGAGCAGGACAATTTCCCTGCAAACAAATGTGGATAGGGAAATGACTTAAAATAACATAGAATAGAAAAAAGTAAAAAATAATTATCTTGAACTAGGAGGCAGAGGTCAAAGTAGAGTGGGAGTTTGAGAAGACGGTAGACGTGGCAATGTAGGTAGAAGCGGCGGTGGAGGAGGTAGCCAACACTGTTTTTGCTTTGTTTTTTATTTATTTATTTTTCCTTTATTTATTTATTATTTTGGGGGGGAAGCAGGTGTACCTCACACCAAAAATGGGTATATGTCACCCACAGACAGATTAGCTATTATATTTTTGTGTTAGGGATGCAAAGATGATGCAATGCACCCACAAAAAAAATCACTATAGGTCACCCACAGAATAAACAGCCAGATTAATTATTATATTTCTGTGTCAGCAGTGCAAAGCCGGTGTATTGCACCCACAAAAAATCACTATAGGTCAACCACAGAATAAATAACCAGATGAAATTTCTAACACTCTCCCTCACTTCAGCTGCCTGCTTCCTGTCTCTGCACTACTCAGAGCTGATGGGCAGTGCTACATGTGATCGAGCTTGTATAGAGGCTGAGTCAGATGATGCACCGGCCAATCAAAGCCATGCCATTACTAGGCATGGCTGTGATGGCTTCTAAGTGCCCACAGCTTAAAAGCTTGTTGATTAGCTGCCCTGCGGCCTTTCAACAAGCTTTATTAAATGCCCGAACACTGAACTCGAACCTGAACTTTTGCGGCAAAGTTCCGGTTTGGGGCCGGGTACCTGAACTCGCAAAGTTCAGCATGGACCCGCTCAACACTAGGCATGAACAAGACCTCATATGTAGCTCAGAACATGTACACTACCGTTCAAAAGTTTGGGGCCACCCAGGCAATTTTGTGTTTTCCATGAAAACTCACACTTTTATTTATCAAATGAGTTGCAAAATGAATAGAAAATATAGTCAAGACATTGACAAGGTTAGAAATAATTATTTTTATTTGAAATAATAATTTTCTCCTTAAATCTTTGCTTTCGTCAAGGAATGCTCCATTTGCAGCAATTACAGCATTACAGACCTTTGGCATTCTAGCTGTTAATTTGCTGAGGTAATCTGGAGAAATTTCACCCCATGCGTTCAGAAGCCCCTCCCACAAGTTGGATTGGCTTGATGGGCACTTTTTGCGTACCATACGGTCAAGCTGCTCCCACAACAGCTCAATGGGGATGAGATCTGGTGACTGCGCTGGCCACTCCATTACAGATAGAATACCAGCTGCCTGCTTCTTCCCTAAATAGTTCTTGCATAATTTGGAGGTGTGCTTTGGGTCATTTTCCTGTTGTAGGAGGATATTGGCTCCAATCAAGCGCTGTCCGCAGGGTATGGCATGGCGTTGTAAAATGTGATGGAGTGATAGCCTTCCTTATTCAAAATCCCTTTTACCTTGTAAAAATCTCCCACTTTACCAGCACCAAAGCAACCCCAGACCATCACATTACCTCCACAATGCTTGACAGATGGCGTTAGGCACTCTTCCAGCATCTTTTCAGTTGTTCTGCGTCTCACAAATGTTCTTCTGAGTGATCCAAATACCTCAAACTTCGATTTGTCTGTCCATAACACTTTTTTCCAGTCTTCCTCTGTCCAATGTCTGTGTTCTTTTGCCCATATTAATCTTTTCCTTTTATTAGCCAGTCTCAGATATGGCTTTTTCTTGGCCACTCTGCCCTGAAGGCCAGCATCCCGGAGTCGCCTCATTACTGTAGACATTGACACTGGCACTTTGCTGGTACTCTTTAATGAAGCTGCCAGTTGACCTGTGAGGCGTCTATTTCTCAAACTAGAGACTCTAATGTACTTGTCTTGTTGCTCAGTTGTGCAGCGGGGCCTCCCACTTCTCTTTCTACTCTGGTTAGAACCTGTTTGTACTGTCCTCTGAAGGGAGTAGTACACACCGTTGTAGGAAATCTTCAGTTTCTTGGCAATTTCTCGCATGGAATAGCCTTCATTTCTAAGAACTAGAATAGACTGTCGAGTTTCACATTAAAGTTCTCTTTTTCTAGGCCATTTTGAGAGTTTAAGCGAACCCACAAATGTAATGCTCCTGATTCTCAACTAGCTCAAAGGAAGGTCAATTTAATAGCTTCTCTAACCAGCAAAACTGTTTTCGGCTGTGCTAACATACTTGCACAAGGGTTTTCAAGGGTTTTCTAAACATCCATTAGCCTTCTTACACAGTTAGCAAACACAATGTACCATTAGAACACTGAAGTGATGGTTACTGGAAATGGGTCTCTATTCACCTATGTAGATATTGCATTAAAAACCAGACGTTTGCAGCTAGAATAGTCATTTACCACATTGACAATGTATGAGTGTATTTCTAATTAATTTAATGTTACCTTCATTGAAAAAACTGTGATTTTCTTTCAAAAATAAGGAAATTTCTAAGTGACACCAAACTTTTGAACGGTAGAGTAGGTCTGAAGAACTAATGCTGTATTTTTTTAGTTATATGGAATTTTAAGAAGCCCTGATTCTCTTTGAATTGTTTTGAAATCTCAGATACACCATAATTCACAATGCCAGAATTTTTTTTAGCCATGAAGAAATTGTGGCGTCTCATATACGAAGCATGCCACTTTTTGTATACTTATCTGTTGGGAGACCTCAACATATGACAGCTGGAAGAAAAGAGATAGTTGGAGGCTGCTCAGTGTATGGTTCTGCTAAAGACAAAATCAAAGAAGCGTGTTTTAGTCTACAGAACACCTTCTTTACCCTGTTCTAGGAATTAGTGTTTCATGAGTGTTTCAGACGCCACCAATCACATTTCTGTATGACATGCTAGGAGTCCTCTACACCTGAAGGCACATTTTAGGCATCTTCTGACATTTCAATTAGATATATCAAAAGGGTCACATTCAGGCACCTGAAATCAGTGTCAGACTGGATTGTCAAGGGCCCACCAGTAAAATTTATTTTGGGTGTCCACCGTACGGATACATCCAAATAATACCTGCTCACCCAGTTTTTTATATGAACTTAGGTTGGTTAAGGTGCTGTACACTACCCATCTATATTTAGTGCAATAAGTCCACTGCAGGGACTGAAGGACAAGGGGCCCACCAAGGGATACTCCTGTACTGCTGGGCAAGTCCGAGCCTGGTCCCAGGTGTCGGACCCCCACAATCAGGTACTGATGACCTATCCTTAGAATAGGTCATCAGTAGAGATGAGCGAATCTATTCGCTGCTTCGTAGATTCGTATAGAATCTTACAAATTTTGTACTCCGTTCGAATCTTAAATTTTCTTAAACCTTTGTACGCATACGCTACATAGTTGTCTGATGAATTGTATGCTAATGCTACGTATAAGTTAATTTATACGCTGCTGCGTACAAATTCAGTTAATTAGCGAACTTTTACTGTAAGTTCGTTATTCGTGCGGAAAATAGGCGGCAAAAAGCCAGGAAAGAAAGAGGTCACCTGATCTAGTGGGAAGGGCTTGCTCTGAATGTCCCATAGGCTCGGTAAGCCAGCGACATCAGTTGTGCTGCGACTGCTAAGATGAGCAGAAGCACTGTGAAGTTGTGAAAGACAGAGAACGGTTTTCTGGAAATTGTGGTGTTGTTCTGGGCATCCATAATAATACACATATCAGGGCCAGTGCAGGACAGGGCCAGTGCAGGGCTAGTAATATTAATCAGGCAGGGAGAGAGACAGGGAGAGAGACAAAGACCTGCAAGGCCACAGTCAAGAGAAAATGTCTCGCACGGAAAAGAAAAAGGGTTCCACTTCCAGCCAGACCTCGAGCTCCAAAAAAAAGAAGGAGAAGGTGGCATAGGCCAGCAGTGCCAAAGGATATATAGCCGCAGCTTCTACTGGAAGAATTCATAATAGTTGGCCGCAAGCCTCGGATCACCTGCTGCATCTCCTTCTTCTGCTGGTTCGGGTGTCGCTGTGTGCCATCGTAATCCTGCCGGTCCATCAGCCAGATCATGAATTTAAGCTCTCCAGAGCTAAATGTTGAAGAACGGCTGGATGCCATTTTTAAACTCCACTCTGCCTCTGAGGAGTGCACGACGTGGCCTAGCGTCGTGCATGCCTGCGTATTACGCAATCGCTAAACAATAGTACGCTGAGGATTCGTACGCAATTTGTACACTAATGCGTACGTGTTCACATAAGTAGCGTACCTTTAACAACTGTATGTTCGTTATTAGAGCGCGAATATTCGCAGACCATGACAGAATAACGAATGATTTGTACGCAGCTTCGACCGAATAGCTTCGTATTAGGTACGAATCTTTTAAAAAATCAGACGACCATTTGGCGAAGTGAATTTTGGATGATTTGCTCATCTCTAGTCATCAGTTATAAACTCTTGGAAAACCCCTTTAAAGCTTGTATTGTTAGATTTATTACAAGAAATAACATAGATTTCAACCTGCTAGATGTAGCAGAGCTGATTATATAATTTAAAGGGAATCTCTGCTTTGGAAGACCTCCTGTTGTTAGAAAGTCCCCTTTAGTCTTACATTTCTCTGTAGATACACCACAGAGGGATTAAGCGTTGCACTATACCACCCATTCAAATCTGGCAGGCTATGTTATGGGCATCAGAATATGGCGATACAAAGTAAAAAAAATATTTTTAAAAAAGTTTTAATTTTTTTTAAAGTAGTAAAAGTAATAAAAACAATTTAATATTTGGTATTACTGTAATCATACTAACCCAAAGTAAAGGGTTGTAATTTGTGCTGTACAGTGAATTCCAATTTTTTTTCCACTTTCATTACACAAATAATTTTTCCCCTATGTCAGCTATAACAGTGCCATTAAAAAATATAAATTGTCTCACAAAAAACAAACCCACATAAGGTTGTAGAAGCTGTAAACAGAAAACGAAAAAAAAAAACATGGTGGCTCTTGGAAGGCAGGGAAGGGGAAGCGAAAATGAAAAGTTACAAATAGACCCTGTCCTGAACAGATTAAAGAGGTGGTGTCATCTCAGATATGTTTCCATTGCCTGATAGGTGCGGATCCCACCTACAGTATGAGTCCCGCACATACCTCGTAAATGGAGCGGGTAGCTGCTCTCCATTTATTTCTATGGGGCTGCCTAAAACAGCCGAGCTTGGATATTTCCGTAGACCCTATAAAATGGGACCATGGGAGTGATGACTGCGCAAGCGCGGTGCGCTCCCATTCATTTCTATGGGGATTCTGAAAATAGGCGAGTGTGCCGCTTGGCTATTTTTAGTGGGCCAATAGGATGGCTTGGTGGTGGTCAGACCTGGTACTGCCTGCCACCACTTTGCTAGCCTTGTGTTAGGCTTCATTTTAGAGATAGGTGCAGGTCCCAGAGGATGTGGCGCGCACATATCAGCTAATGGGGGCATATCCTAGTTGTCCCATTATCTGAGATGGGAATACCCCTTTAAGTAACGGGTAAATATGGCCATGCAGCATGTAGTTGTTGTCAGACATTCTATCTCTATGGCAACAGACTGATATATTACATAGTAACAGCAAAACTGCGTCAGTTTATAGTCACAAATTTGTGAAGTGAGGAGGACCTAAGAGTTGCCAATATGACAGAAAGACGATCATCCAGACCAAATAAAGGGAACAGATATCAGGAATTTGTTTCCAATGGGTTAATAAACTTCCTATGGGAAAAAGAGAAAACACGTAAGTATAAAATAAAGATGGAACAAATGTACAGAAAACTTCCTTTAGGACACGGCCACACAGTCAGGTTTCCTGATGCAGTTTTGGAAGCCCAAATCAGGAATGGGTCATGAAAGGAGAGAAAGTAGAAAAGGAGAGAAAGTAGAAAGGACAGATACAACTTCTTCTCTTTTTTAGGGTACGGTCACAAATGGTGTAAGCACTGCCATTTACAGTGCCTTGCGAAAGTATTCGGCCCCCTGGAACTTTTCAACCTTTTGCCACATTTGAGGATTCAAACAAAAAGATATAACATTTTAAATTTTTGGTGAAGATTAGAATCAACAAGTGGGTCACAATTGTGAAGTAGAACGAAATTTATTGGATCATTTAAACTTTTTTTTTTAATAATAAAACTGAAAAGTGAGGCGTGCAAAATTATTTGGCCCCTTGCATTAATACTTTGTTGCACCACCTTTTTCTGCGATTACAGCTGCGAGTCGCTTGGGGTATGTCTCTATCAGTTTTGCACATCTAGAGACTGAAATTCTTGCCCATTCTTCCTTGCAAAACTGCTCGAGCTCTTTGAGGTTGGATGGAGAGCATTTGTGAACAGCAGTTTTCAGCTCTTTCCACATATTCTCAATTGGATTCAGGTCTGGACTTTGACTTGGCCATTCTAAAACCTGGATACGTTTATTTTTGAACCATTCCATTGTAGATTTTGCTTTATGTTTGGGATCATTGTCTTGTTGGAAGATACATCTCCATCCTAGTCTCTATTTGGCTCCATCCATCTTCCCATCAATTTTAACCATCTTCCCTGTCCCTGCTGATGAAAAGCAGGCCCAAATCATGATGCTGCCACCACCATGTTTGACAGTGGGGATGGTGTGTTCAGGGTGATGAGCTTTGTTGCTTTTACGCCAAACATATCGTTTTGCATTGTTTCGAAAACGTTGGATTTTGGTTTCATCTGACCAGAGCACCTTCTTCCACATGTTTGGTGTGTCTCCCAGGTGGCTTGTGGCAAACTGTAAACAAGACTTTTTATGGATATCTTTGAGAAATGACTTTCTTCTTGCCACACTTCCATAAAGGCCAGATTTGTGAAGTGTTCGACTGATTGCTGTCCTATGGACAGACTCTCCCACCTCAGCTGTAGATCTGTGCAGTTCATCCAGAGTGATCATGGGCCTCTTGGCTGCATCTCTGATCAGTCTTCTCCTTGTTTGAGATGAAAGTTTAGAGGGACGGCTGGGTCTTGGTAGATTTGCAGTGGTCTGATACTCCTTCCATTTCAATATGATCGCTTGCACAGTGCTCCTTGGGATGTTTAAAGCTTGGGAAATCTTTTGGTATCCAAATCCGCCTTTAAACTTCTCCACAACAGTATCACAGACCTGCCTGGTGTGTTCCTTGGTCTTCAAGATGCTCTCTGTGCTTTAAACAGAACCCTGAGACTATCACAGAGCAGGTGCATTTATACGGAGACTTGATTACACACAGGTGGATTCTATTTATCTTCATCAGTCATTTAGGACAACATTGAATCATTTAGAGATCCTCAATGAACTTCTGGAGTGAGTTTTCTGAACTGAAAGTAAATGGGCCAAATAATTTTGCACGCCCAACTTTTCAGTTTTATTATTTCAAAAAAAGTTTAAATGATCCAATAAATTTCGTACCACTTCACAATTGTGACCCACTTGTTGATTCTTCACCAAAAATTTAAAATGTTATATCTTTTTGTTTGAAGCCTGAAATGTGGCAAAAGGTTGAAAAGTTCCAGGGGGCTGAATACTTTCGCAAGGCACTGTATAAGCTGCAGAATTGTGGGCAGAATTGCAGTGTTTTACCGCAACAGCAAAGTGGATGAGATTTACACAAATGTCATCTTAATGCTGAGAAAGAAATCTGCAGCGGAAACTGATCTCTGGGGCAGATTTTACATTTGCAGCATGTCTGTTTATGCTACGGATTTCTACTGCAGATTTTACACTGAGCAATGTCTAGGGTGAAGTCTGTGTCACACAGTGGAAAAATCCACAGTCAGAATTGTGTTACAGAAAATTTGCCCCATGAGTATACCCTAAAGCCGTGATGGCGAACCTATGGCACGCGTGCCAGAGAGGGCACGCAGAGCCTTCTCTGCTGGCACGCGTGTCCAAGGCCACCTGTAATAGGGACAGTCCATTGCGGCTGTATATCCAGCGCAGGTTAAAATCGCCGGGCAGAAAGGGGAGTGAAGGGGGCGGGACTCACGTGACTGCGCGCCTCCTGCAATCAGCAAGCAGAGAGGATCCGTGTCACATGGGCAGGGGTGTGGGCAGGAGCAGAGCGGAGGACCGAACGGGACATTGCAGGAGCGCACACTAACCTGCTGTGTTCTGTCAGGGAGCGCTTGCTTGCGGTACAGGTACAAGTATAACGCTGGTTGGCTAAGATTCTGCCAATCAGGGTTATGCTTCTTCCTCTGCTGTGTTAGTGGGCAATCAACACAGCATCTTCTTGCTCTGAGTGGAGCAGCCTGGATCCATAAACTGTTCCTGAGACCAGAGCAAAGATTGAGGGAATCATCTGCCCTGGTATAATTATATTTTAATGTCAACACCTAATATATAAGGGTACTTTCACATTTGTGGTACTGGTTTCCAGCAGGCTGTTCACCCTCCGGATCAATGCTGCCGCAGGTGCATATGTGGGGCCAGGACCACAGGTGCACCTGCGGTAGCATGGATCCGGCGGGTTGTTCACCTGCCGGAACAACCTGACGGGATCCAGTGCCGCTAGTGTGAAAGTAGCCTTAATTATAAAATGTTTCACTGGGCGACCACTGACTGAGGGGACTCGGGGAGCACCACGATTCCCCATCACTCATACATCTCAAGGATAACCCCCCGTCTCCCCCTTCCCCCACTGTATGCAAGGTGGTAGAAAGTGGTCCTCCTCCCTAAGGGCCCATGCACACTACCGTTTGCCCTCCAAGTCATACAGTCTGTGAGCGGGCCATATATCCCAGAGTGACAGTGATCGTGTGCAGGGGAGTGATTCTGTGCACATCGTGCCCCCCCGTGGTGCTATTGTCCTGCACAAATAAGATTATATGGTTGTGGGACAATAGTCCCGCGGGAGACCCGATGGCTCCCCTGCACACAATCAATACCCTCTGGGACATATAAGCCACTCACGTTATTTTAGTGAGCACATCCTCCCAAAACCAGATTTCCGCTGGTCCCCATCATAGCGAACACACACAGTAGTTACGGAGCCTTTCATCAGCCCCGATATGCTTCTTAGATGAGCCCCCATGCCTCTCAGATCAGCTCACATTGCCTTTCATCAGCCCCAAGCCACAGAGCATATAAAATAAAAAAACACTTACCTCTCCTGTTCTGGATGCCAGCACTCCTCTTGCTCCAGTTCCTGCTGCCAGTTGTGCTGTGAACCAGAGTGCACAGTTTGAGGTCACAGAGTGCCCTCACGCTGTGTGCCGCCCTGCACAGCTGAGGACCAAGAAGTGGTGAACGCTGCATTGACTACTTCCCAGTCCTCCGGTACTAATGAACGATTCCATAATAGAGGTGCTCATTAGTATTTGCCCCATAAGATGCTGGGACATTTTTCTCCCACTTTTCAGAGAAAAAAATATCTGGTTGACCACTGGAGGATGGACACAAAATGCAGAATGCTGCCATTTTTTTGTCTGGAACAGGCTATCGGACATCTGCTAATGCAGATCTCTTTTTTTAACAGGATCTATTTTCCATTGCCCTCTTGTGCTGGTCATCAGCAAATTCAGATGGAACCCCAGCTAAGAATCACTGGCATAAATTGTTGATTTAAATGAATATCCATTTCTTCAGTGTTAACTAGAGATGAGCGAATCTATTCGGCGCTTTGTAGATTTCCATACGAAATTTTCCGCTGCGAAGCAAATCCAAATTTTTGGAGATTCGCTCTGTTAGAGTTGAAAATGTTCCTAAGGCTTTCTACGCATTTGCTACGTACTTGTCTGATAAATTGTACGCTAATGCTACGTGTAAGTTACTTTATACGATGATGCGTACGAAGTCAGTTAGTTTGCTATTCATGCGGCAAAAGCCCGGGAAGAAAGCGGTCACCTGACCTAGTGGGCAGGGTTTGCTCTGATTGGCTCAGGCTTGGTAATCCAGTGACGCATCAATTCTGCTGTGACTTCTGAGACGAGCAGAAGCACTGTGTGTGAAGTTCCTAAAGACTGAGACCTGTGTTGTGGAAAGTGGGGTGTAATTGTTCAGGGAATCCATAATACATATCAGGGATACTGCAGGGAGAGTGCAGGGACAGTAATTAATCAGGCAGGGAGAGAGACTGGGAGATACAGAGACAAAGACCAGCTGCAGGGCCACAGAGTGAAGTGAAAATGTCTGGAATGGAAAAGCAAAAGGGGTCCAGTTCCAGCCAGATCTCGAGCTCCAAAAAAGGAGAAGGTGGCACAGGGCAGCAGTGCCAAAAGACCTGTTCCACCAGGCTAATCCACCAATGCACAAAATTGTAGTGGAGGAGAAAGCGGATGAGGTAGTGGAGTGGATGGCGGCTCATCTGAGTCACAGCCGGATGATCTGCTGTCATCTGCTGATACAGTGTCCATATGTAGCCGGGGGTCAGACTCAGAGCGCTCCTCCTGCTCCACCATTCTGCTCCAGCAAAGCCTGTCATTTTCATACGCAATTTGTACGCTCATGCGTACGTGTTCACAGAAGTTAACTTTAAAAAACGAACATTCATTATTGGCAAAAACACCAC